>JAHRHZ010000105.1:4446319-4466075 GCA_024137785.1 Ginglymostoma cirratum
TGGGTGGTGTCACGGACGTAGGTAGGGAGTTCCTGGACCAAGGGGGTGAAAATGGAGTCTAGGTAGGTGGAGATGAGTTCGGTGGGGCAGGAGCAGGCGGAGACAATGGGTCGACCAGGGCATTCAGGTTTGTGGACTTTGGGGAGGAGATAGAAGCGGGCGGTGCGGGGTTGGGGAACGATGAGGTTGGAGGTGGTGGGTGGGAGGTCACCTGAGGTGATGAGGTTGTGGATGGTTTGGGAGATGACGGTTTGGTGCTCGGGGGTGGGGTCATGATCTAGGGGGCGGTAGGAGGAGGTGTCAGAGAGTTGGCGCCTTTATCACTGTCATTTTAGTAATGTTGGTTGAGGGATCAATATTGGTCAGAACATAAAGTAAAACTCTCCTGCT
This sequence comes from Ginglymostoma cirratum, assembly GCA_024137785.1. Classification (NCBI taxonomy): domain Eukaryota; kingdom Metazoa; phylum Chordata; class Chondrichthyes; order Orectolobiformes; family Ginglymostomatidae; genus Ginglymostoma; species Ginglymostoma cirratum. The sequence continues at coordinate 4,446,710 of JAHRHZ010000105.1, forward strand.
CGTTGATGAGTAAAGCCGTGAGATTATTTACAACCCACCTAATAGGGCAGACTGGGTTTTGTTTCAGCTCTTTTTTTCATCAGAAAGCCAGCAATTTTAACCATGCAGTGTTCCCTCAGCACTGTGAGTATCAGGCTAGATTTTCCTGCTTAGATCTCTGGAGTGGCACTGAAGTGATATCTTTCTAAATCAGAGGTGAAGGTGTTTCCCAATGAGTCATGGCTGATATCACAATATCATTCCTGGAACCATTAAATGGAATGAAAAATCCACAGCAACAGATTTAGATTGAATGCAGGAGATGAAGAAAGCTGTTGTAACAGAATCATAGAATGATACAACATGGAAAGAAAACCTTCAGCCCATTTAACCTCTGCTGGCTCTTGGAAAAGCATTCAATTTAGTCCAATGTACGTGCCCTTTTTGGCTTAACCCTGTAAATGTTTTCCCCTCAATGTTCCAATTCAACTTTGCGATTTTAAACACTTTAATTTCACTGATCTAATCTTCCAGGAAAGGTGGGGGGCAGGGAGCTTCCCTCCATGTTGTGTGGCCGATGCAGGAGCTTTTTGTTTGCCAACGGAGAGGATGGAAAGGCTCTAATGAATCACGTGAATATCTATACATTCTGTGAGACCCTCCCTTACTAAAGACATTCCTTGCATTCCTGATTTCTTAAATGTTGCTTCTGGCGTCGCTGAATGCTTTCATTGGACCAGAGTGACAGGCCAGGAAACAAAGGCTGAGGCATTTACAGCTGGCTTAATGTATTGGGCTACAGGAGATTAACAGAAAGCTCGTATATATGTAAATCTGATGTTAGCAAACTCCTGATACAAGCAAATCTTCAGGTGCATATGCACTGTAACGTTTGATTGATGGGAGAACCATGTCTGCTAGCTTCTTGCATGGATCAATATTCCCATCATGGGGAAGGCATTGGTTCTGTGCCCAGGATACTGAAGGTTGTGGAGTCAAGTTGTGAGTTTAGACATTTAAACCCTAGATGACTTAGAAACAACTTTGAGTACAAGTCTATTAGATAGATAGTGGTTTGCACTTATTGTTCTTGAGGCCCTGCAGGAAAAATAGACAGTATAAAGAACAAAGAACAAAGAAAATTACAGCACAGGAACAGGCCCTTCGGCCCTCCAAGCCTGCGCCGATCGAGATCCTCTGTCTAAACCTGTCACCTATTTTCTAAGGGTCTGTATCCCTTTGCTCCCTGTCCATCTATGTACCTGTCCAGATACATCTTAAAAGACACTAACGTGTCTGCGTCTACCACCTCCGCTGGCAACGTGTTCCAGGCACCCAACACCCTCTGCGTAAAGAACTTTCCATGCATATCTCCTGTAAACTTTCCTCCTCTCACTTTGAACTCATGATCCCTAGTAACTGAGTCCCCCACTCTGGGAAAATGCTTCTTGCTATCCACCTTGTCTATACCCCTCATGATTTTGTTGACCTCAATCAGGTCCCCCTTCAATCTTCATCTTTCTAATGAAAATAATCCTAGTCTACTCAACCTTTCTTCATAGCTAGTGCCCTCCATACCAGGCAACATCCTGGTGAACCTCCTCTGCACCCTCTCCAAAGCATCCACATCCTTTTGGTAATGTGGCGACCAGAACTGTACGCAGTACTCTAAATGTGGCAGAACCAAAGTCTTATACAACTGTAACATGACCTGCCAACTCTTGTACTCAATACCCCGTCCAATGAAGGAAAGCACGCCGTATGCCTTCTTGACCACTCTACTGACCTGCGTTGCCACCTTCAGGGAACAATGGACCTGAACACCCAGATCTCTCTGTACATCAATTTTCCCCAGGACTTTTCCATTTACTGTATGGTTTGCTCGTGAATTAGATCTTCCAAAATGCATCACCTCTCATTTGCCCGGATTGAACTCCATCTACCATTTATCTGCCCAACTCTCCAATCTATCTATATTCTGCTATAATCTCTCCGACAGTCCCCTTCACTATCTGCTACTCCACCAATCTTCGTGTCATCTGCGTGAGTATACCTCATCGCCAGAACATTCAAGCTACTACCAAGGTGTAAATTGGTCGGTGGTGAGAGGGGGCCTCTCCCACATGTTATGCTGGTACCCCCAGCGGTTTGACATCAGTGTGCACGGTCTGCAAGTTAGTTGAGTGTGGTGAAAAGACCCCCATCACCCACCTCCTTCTGGAACATTCCTCTGCAAAGGAATTGGCCAATTTTTTCTTTTGTTGAGGTTCATTACCAGCAACTCCAAGGTGGGAGTCTGCTGCACAGACTGTTTCCAGGGGCAGGACACACACATGGGAAACATCAAACTGTTGCTGGAAGGCCATTGACTCAATGCAAGGTGCTCTTCAATCTTCTTGGTCTTCCAAGGTAAAGATCTGTCTGTGCCCAAAGGCACAATGTCCAGGATGACATGCTGATTGAGGGACATCATCGAAGCTTGGGGCTGTTGCTATGAAGATTCCTTGGTAAATGCCCTCTTGCTGATGTCCACTAAACAGCTGGAAACCAAGTACAACCGCTTGGGCTATGTACATCCAAGAACATTTAACATGAAATGTAAAATAATCATGTAAATATACAGTACATCTCAAAGTGCTGCATTCTTTATTGTACTTTAAATAGTATCAGATCTAAACTGTTATATAATGTGCCTTTACAACATTTTATGAATAAATACATAGCCTTCATAAGACTCCAACACTATTGAGCACTTTTCATTTGCTTTATCTACATTCATTCATGGGATGTGGCATTGCTAGGAAGGCCAGCACTTATTGACCAGCCCTAATTGCCCCCAAAAAGCGGTAATTCTCAAATTCATCGACATGGCATTGAGAAAGCACTCAAAAAGTCAACCACATTTCTGTGAGTCCGAAACCTCACATAGAACAAGCTAGGGAAAGATGAAGATTTCTGTTCCTGAAAGAGATTAATCAATCTGTTTCTTTTAACAGCGATCACAGTTACTTGGTCATGATTACTGATATGGGTTTTTAAATCCAAATTATTGCATTTAAGTTCCACAGCTGTGGTGGTGAGATTTGAACTTGTGTCATTACTCTAGGCCTCTGGGTTACTAAAATAAAAACAAAATGCTCCAGATTTTGGAGGTTTTAAGTAAAAACAGGAAGTGATCCAGAGACTCCACAGGTCTGGCAGGATCTGTGGAGACAGAAACAGAGTTAACATTTTGAGTCCAATCTGACTCCAATTCAGAAAAGAAGCTTCTCCTCAGAAACTGCAACACCTGCTGAATTTCTGATTTTAATATTTCTGGAATTCTAGTCCAGCAACACGCCCACTATGCTACAAATCCTACCATTGTCTCTCGGTTTGTTGGAACCGAAGCCGTCAGTTGTTAGAAACTCTCATGAAACTGTGCAAACAAACAAGGATAGACAAACATCAGACGGTGGTGATTCACTCTAAAATTGGGTTTCCCCTTGCTTATTAGTGGTTGGGTCTATATCTTGCGCCAGAATCGCCCACGCAGAGGGCACCCACCGATCTAACATTACATTCCAGGAACATTTTCAAAAGAACAAATGAGCCCACAAGAAAGTCAATCTTTTTAATACCACTGCCCCAAAATAGTGGGAACATTAACAGGCCTCCATTTCATTGGTTTCTGTTAGACAAAGTGGCTAAGTGGTTGACACCGGAAGGCCTTCAGGGAGAGTATGAGCTAGGAAGACAGAGCTTGAGAAATTCAGTGTGAGATATTGCTTTGAGATATTTTGGCTGTCTGTGTCCTTTGTTCACTAGAGGTAGGGTCATGTTACAAATGGGTCCCTGAATACTGTATTCACTAGAGTTTAGAATGATGAGAGGGGATGTGATTGAAACATACAAAATTCTAACAGGACTGGACAGATTAGATGCAGGGAGGATGTTTGCTCTGGTGGGGACTCTAGGACCAGGGGACACAGTCTCAAGATACGGGATAGACCAGTTTGGACTGAGATGAGGAAACATTTCTTCAATCAAAGGGTATTGAACCTGTGGAATTTTGCACTTCAGAAGCTCGTGGAGGCCAAGTTACTGAATATATTCAAGAAAAATATCAATACATTTTTAGATTTTTAAGGGCATCACAGGGTATGAGAAGAAAGCAGGAATATGGCACTGACATAGAGGATCAGCCACAGCATCAGTTCCTATTGAATGGCAGAACAGAATCAATGGACTGAATGGCCTGCTGTTGCTTCTAGCTTTTATATAATATTGATTTTTCACATAGTGAGTGGTCACCATCTGGAATAATTGCCAGAGAATGTGTTGGTGGGGGCAGATTTGCTCGTAGTTTTCAAAATGGAATTTGCTGAAGATAATAGATCTGTAAACTACGGGGAAAGGGCAGTGGTGTAGAACTGGATGAGTTGTTCTTGCAGACAGTCTCTTCCAGTAAGATGCTGGTGGAATAGGGCTTCTGAGCCTGGGTCTCGCCTGCTCCATCTGCTTTTCTTTTCGTTACTTTTTCTCTTCCTGTGTTTTTTCTCACTCTTTTATTTTACTTACCTCTTGTTAATGAGCTGGGTTGCAGTGATGGCATTGGTGCTTGGCCAGTGGACTCAGTGTAATAGGCGAGTTTGGGTTCCCAGCAGCTTCTGCACTGATAAGGGGGTCCCAGCCCCATCACACACCTGCTCCAGCAAAGGTGAGTCTGGATTCCCAGTGGTGTCTGTGCCCAACGCAGATTTGTGGAGGTGGAGGTACAGTACGAGACCCTGTGGCACATTGGTGAGGTGGGCCCAAGCGGACCCACGGCAGTGGCGGAGTCGAATTTGGGCTAGTGTGGTACCCCGTGGCATCAGCATTGATGAGGTCCCGTGTGTACACAGTGACAATGGCGTCGGTGGAAGTGAGATGTTGTCAAGGTAGCGGCAGTGTGGCAAAGGGGACTCATGCCAGGGCACCAGGCTCATGGCCCGTGGTGCAGCACTTAACAAGAAGGACTGAAAAGTTGGACACTTTATTACTTTATTTATGTGCCTTTATATTTTTTATGTTTTGGTTTATTTCTCTGCATTTTAAGATGGTGCCAGAAAGTGGCGACACCACACAGCTTTTCACTGTGGTTATGTAACAAGATACATACAACAATAAATGAACAAATCCAGTGAATCAGGATGGACAGAATGGCTGCCTTTTCTGCTGTAATCATTCTATGATCCTACCTTGGTTGTTACAGAAAGCAATAAGGTGGTGAGTGAGCTGAATGAAAATGGAATCGTACAGAATAACCTGAAACATGGAATGCCAGTGCAGGAATTGAACACAAGCTGTTGGTATCACTCTGCATAACAAACCAGCCATTAGTTCAACAGCATGAGTTCAAAACTTGTAGTGGCTGAGGTTACCATGAGCATCCCTCCTTCTCAACCTGTCCCATCACTGAGGTATAGTGACCCTCAGGTTAAAGCATTGCCAGTCATCTCTCTCTAATGACAGAACAGCCCGATGGTCCTGTGGGACTATGACAACTTTACTTGGGGAAGTGGTGAAAAAACAGGAGGGAACTGCTGAATAGATGAAGAGCAATGGGTACAACATTAGCACTGACGTGGACTCAAGTGGCCAGTTTCTCTGTTATCCAATACATTTCATGTAATATTAGAGGTATTGCATTAACAAAATCCAGTTTCTGACATATATTCATGAAATGTCATCAGATGCATCCCTAATTTTTTTAGTCTGTCATGGGTTGTGGACATCATTATATTTATTTTCTATCTCTGATTACCATTAAGAAGGTGCTGCTGAGCTGCTTTCTTGAACCTCTGGTGTAGACCCTCCCACAGTACTGTTGGGAGGCAGTTCCAGGATTTTAACCTAGCAGTGATAAAAAAAACAAAAGCATGTTCAAGATGATGTTGGATCTGAAAAGGACCTTGCAGGTTGTAGTGTTTTCAAGGGCCTGTTAGCTTTGAGGTAGAAATCATGGGTTTGGATGGTGTTGTTGAAGGAGCCTTGGAGAATTGCCGTGGTAAAGCATGTAGATGGTACACACTACTGCCACTGCACACTGGATCTGGAGGTTACGTATGTGTAAGATGGTGGGTAGGGACCCAATCAAATGGATTGCCAGACCTCCCGAATGATATTGAGTTTCTTCAAGTCGTGTTGGAGCTGCTTTCATCCAGGCAAATGGGGACTCGTCCTTCATACTCTTGACTTGTAACTTATAGATTTTAATAAGGTTTTGTGGAGTCAGGGAGTTAGTTTGGACCTTAGTCAGATGGGCTGAGAAGCGGCAGATGGAATTTAATTTAGATAAATGTGAAGTGCTGCATTTTGGAAAGGCAAATCAGGGCAGGACTGAAACACTTAATAGTAAGGTCCTGGGGAGTGTTTCTGAACAAAGAGACCTTGGAGTGCAGGTTCATAGTTCCTTGAATGTGGAGTTCCAGGTAGATAGGATAGTGAAGAAGGCGTTTGGTATACTTGCATTTATTGGTCAGTGCATTGAGTATAGGAGTTGGGAGGTCATGTTGCGGCTGAACAGGACATTGGTTAGGCCACTACTGGAATACTGCTTGCAAATCTGGTCTCCCTGCTATAGGAAGGATCTTGTGAAACTTGAAAGTGTTCAGAAAAGTCTTACAAGGATATTGCCAGGGTTGGAGGGTTTGAGCCATAGGGAGAGGCTGAATAGGCTGGGGTTATTTTCCATGGAGCGTCAGAGACTGGAGGGGGAGTGACCTTATAGAGGTTTATAAAATCATGAGGGGCATGGATCAGGTAGATAGCCAAGGACTTTTTGCTGGGGTGGGGTGTCCAAAACAAGAGGGCATAGGTTTAAGGTGAGAGGGAAAAGACTGAAAAAAGACTTAAGGGGCAACTTTTTCATGCAGAGGGTGGTGCGTGTATGCAATGAGCTGCCTGAAGAAGTGGTGGAAGCTGGTATAATTACAACATTTAAAAGGTATCTGGACGGGTGTATGAATAGGAAGGGTTTAGAGGGATATGGGCCAAATGCTGGCAAATGGGACTAGATTTATTTAGGCTAACTGGTCGGCATGGACGAGTTGGACTGAAGGGTCTGTTTCCTTGATGTATATCTCTATGACTCTAACTGGGTGCAGTTTGAATCTCACGAGTTGTGATTGGACTGAGAACTGCATATATTGGTAATCCCGCTATTGCTAGGCTTTTGGTATCTACTAGAAAGAAGGCTTGAAGAAGGCAAGATGGGCACTGCTGTGTGATTTTGCCAATGTTTGGAATTGGTCGTCTGTTATGAACTGAAAGTCCACCTCTCTTTGATACTTCTAATTTACCTTTCTTTTCCACTCATTAATGGGATGAGGGTATCACTGGCTAGGCAGCATTTATTGTCCAGAGGGCAGTTCAGAGTCAGCTGCATTGCTGTGGGTCTGGAGTCATATGTCAGCCAGACCAGGTAAGGATGGCAATTTCCTTCCCTAAGGGGCATTCATGAACACCAGTTGGGTTTTTCCAACAATCAACAATGGATTCATGGTCATCATTAGATTCTTAATTCCAGATATTGTATTGAATTCAAATTCCACCATCTGCTGTGGCAGGATTCGAACACAGGTCCCCAGAAGGTTATTTAGGTCTCTGGATTAACAATCCAGTGATAATACCACTAGGCCATTGCCTCCCCCATCTAAGTGATGCTATTACACCTCTGGTGCAGGTGGGACTTGAACTCACTATTACTGTGCCACAAGAGCCCCTAGGTTGGAGCCATGAAACAGCACTTGCTGAGGTCTTTCGGGCTGTAGCACTAGCTCCCATGTTGTTTTTTGTTTGAATGTGTGTCATCCTGACTTTTTAGGACATATATGAATGACTGTAAAAGCTTCTAATTGCCTTACACTATCAACATGATGTGTGAAGTTACAACGTGGAAAGCTTGGTCATCTTCTGAAATATTGACATTCACTTGGTTGACTCTGAACCTTGTCAATGGAAATACTGGATATGGTAAATCTATGAAGCCCCTCTTTGACGCGGCAAGCAAGATTTTGAGAGCTCTTTTCTCGGGATACACTGTTACTTAATCTGTAAAGTAGAACCGGAGATAGTTTTTGAACAGTTATAGTTCAGTATATGTGTCACTGATTTGTCCATTTGATGATGAAGTTTCTGCTATCCGTGATTTAGCCTTAGGCATGTTGGACTGTACTTTTAAGGCACATGATGGTTTTGTGTCAAAGTTTAAAAACTGCTGCTTCCTTACTAAGCAGAAGACTTCACAGTTGTTGTTTTGAGAGAGAGAGAGATTATTACTCTTGTATCGCCGTGAGAAAACAGCTTACCAGAGAGACTACCCACTGACGCTGTTTCAATGCAGAAATGGATCGAGACTTTTAGATAGTTTAATTGAGATAATCTGAGAAATTCCTGTTATCTTGAAAGAGTTATATTCTAATCAAAATAAATTAGTTATGTTTTCTTACTGTTCTGTGCCCTATCTACAGATGTGTACTCTCAGAAAGTGCTGCTGATTGTCCAAATTCTCTAATGTCCAGAGCTATTGTCATGTGCTGTCTAGTTGATCTTCAATTAGTTTTCCAATTGTCGACCATCGAGTTTTCTTCACAGATGGCATCCACTATTAGCCATGATGTAATTTTACCTTCAACAGGGTATGTTCCCTAATGTGGCAATGCTGATGTTAGAAACTGAGCGTGATATTGTGCATTGAAGACTCCCAACAGATGTTAACTACAGATATCTATTATATGGAAATATTACATTAGATATCTGGGAAAAAGCTGAACTATGAGGTTACAAAGAGCAGCAGTAGCTCTAGCAGTGGTGTCCAGTAGCATGTCATGCTTCAAGTGATCGAAGGTAAGATGGCGTGTGAGACTTAAAAACAGATTGCTAAGTCATTGCTGTTCATGAGATCTTGCTGTGCACAAATTGGCTGCTATATTCCCTACTTTTCCACAGTAACTACACTTAAAGCAGTACTTAATTGGCCATAAAGTGGATTTTGAAGGCCCAAGGTCATCACATGTGTTATGTAATTGTAAGTCCCTCCTTATTCAATACTTAGCATCACTCTCAGACTTGACAGCTTGCATTACAGGGGGCAGTGTATGATACATACCAATGGGGAGTTGCTGTATTATTCTCAGCAAAACAGCAAGCCAAATCCTTTCTGACATAACACCAGAGAATGCCATTATCTAGCAAAGAGAACACTCATGATTCAGTGTCAATGTTTGTTTGATAATGTTCCTGAGCAGTGCCTGAGCATGGTTTACCTCAACACCTTTAAACATGGTAAATCATTGTAGTATATATAAGAACGTAAGAACATATGAACTAGGAGCAGGAGTAGGCCGTCCAGCCCTTCGAGCCTGCTCCGCCGTTCAACAAGATCATGGCTGATCTTTTCGTGGACTCAGATCCACTTACCCACGCTCTTACCGTATCCCTTAATTCCTTTATTGTTCAAAAAAAATCTACCTTAGCTTTAAAAACATTTACTGAAGTAGCGTCAACTACTTCACTTGGCAAGGAATTCCATAGATTAACAACCCTCTGGGTGAAGAATCCCAATCTACTCAGTCTCTCCTCATAAACCAACCCCCTCAACTCCAGAATCAACCTAGTGAACCTCCTCTGCACCCCCTCCAGTGCCAGTACATCCTTTCTCAAATAAGGAGACCAAAACTGCACACATTACTTCAGGTGTGGCCTCACCAGCAACTTGTACAGCTGCAACATAACCTCTCTGCTTTTAAACTCAATCCATTTAGCAATGAAGGACAAAATTCCATTTGCCTTCCTAATTACTTGTTGTACCTGCAGACCGCCCTTCTGTGATTCATGCACAAGGACACCCAGGTCCCGCTGCATAGCAGCATGCTGCAACTTTTTACCATTCAAGTAATAATCCTTTTTACTATTACTCCTACCAAAATGTATGACTTCACATTTATTTACATTGTATTCCATCTGCCAGACCTTTGCCCACTCACTCAATGTATCTATGTTCCTCTGCAAAGTTTCACAGTCCTCCGCACACTTTGCTCTGCCACTCATCTTAGTGTCATCTGCAAACTTTGACAGCCTACACGTGGTGCCCAACTCCAAATCATCTATATAAATTGTAAATAATTGCTGTCCCAATACCGATCCCTGAGGCACACCACTAGTCACTGATTGCCAGCCAGAATAGCACTCATTTATCCCCACTCTTTGTTTCCTATTAGTCAACCAATCCTCTATCCATGCTAATACTTTACCCCTAACGCCATGCATCCTTATCTTATGCAGCAACCTCTTGTGCGGCACCTTGTTGAACGCCTTTTGAAAATCTAGGTACACCACATCCACTAGGTCCCCATTGTCCACCTTGCTCGTAATGTCTCCATAGAATTCCAAAAGATTTGTCAAGCATGACCTGCCCTTCATGAACCCATGCTGCGTCTGTCCAACGGGACAATTTCTATCGAGATGCCTTGCTATTTCTTCCTTCATAATAGACTCAAGCATCTTCCCCACTACAGAGGTTAAGCTAACCGGTCTATAATTCCCCATCTTTTGTCTACCTCTCTTTTTAAACAGTGGCATCACATTTGCTGTTTTCCAATCTGCCGGGACTGCCCCAGAGTCCAGCGAATTTTGGAAAATTACCGCCAGTGCACCTGCCATTTCTCCCGCCATCTCTTTCAGTACCCTGGGATGCATTCCATCAGGGCCAGGAGACTTATCAATCCTTAGCTCCATTAGCTTGCCCAAAACTACCTCTTCTGTAATAATGTATCAGAGATGATAATGATTGTTTCCAGGTCCTCACCTACCTTCGTTTCTTTGTCAATTACTGGCATGTTATTAGTGTCCTCCACTGTGAAGACCGATACAAAATACCTGTTCAATGCCTCGGCCATTTCATCATATCCCATAACTAAATTCCTCTTCTCATCCTCTAAAGGGCCAACGTTTACTTTAGCCACTCTTTTTCGTTTTATATATTTATAGAAACTTTTGCTATCTGTCTTTACATTCTGTGCTAGTTTTTTCTCATGTTCTATCTTACTTATCTTTATAGCTCTTTTTGTGGCTTTCTATTGACCTTTAAAGTTTTCCCAATCTTCTAGTTTCGTGTAATCAGGTTCTCCTTGCTACACAATGGCATTCTCTGGTGATATGGAAGAAAGACTTTGACTTTATGACCGATATAGTACTGTTTGGAGTGTAGTTACTGTGGAAAAGTAGGCAATGTAGCAGCGACCTGTTTTTAGTTGTTGGTGGCATAAGCATTGGTCAGAATCCTGGGGAGAGCCCCCCTCCCCCAACCTCTTGGAAATAAGAGTTAATGTTAACACTGCAGGGTTCGTGTAGCAGCTGATGCCTGCATTCATGACGCAGTGATCTCGTCTTAAATCATAAGAGACCACAGAGCTCTTGGGTTCAGTGCTCAGTCAATGCTGATGACTAGATGGAGTTTTTATATAGCTTGTGCTGCCTCCTTTGAGTGGATTGAGGAGGAGATGTGTTACTAAGAGTAAAAAAAGATCAATAAATAAAACAATGTGACTCATAGCCTCCTCCACTTAACCAAACACTTGGCGGAAATCCCATTGTAAATGGAGGAGCTTGATCAGAAAACTTGAGATTGGAATGTTCACATACATCCACATACACTTTAATACGTACACACACACAAAACACAACACACAGACACGCACACAACACACATCAACAAACACTGACATATACAGAACACAGACAAACACAAATACAGTGATCCACACACTGACACACAACACACTAACTCACTCTCACTCTCACACATACATGCACACACAAACCCCACCAACACACACCCACACACACTCACACACACATGCATACAAACATGCACACTCTTACATTTACACACACACGTCTGCACAAAAACATACATGCCCCTACTCACCCATTCACAAACAAACACATTCTCTCACACACACAGACTCACAAATACACTCATACAAACTCATTCATACACACAAATGCCTCACAATTTTAGTCCTTGCCTGAGATTTGGTTCTGACTGTATATGTGCCTGTTCCAATCATTTGGAATAGGAAGACCATGCTGGAGTAGGAACAGTTTTGAAACAAAATCAGAAATTGCTTGAAACAGTATCAGAAATTGCTGGAAAAACTCAGCAGGTCTGGCAGCATCTGTGCAGAGAAAACAGAAGGGTCACTGGATCCCAAACATTAACTCTGCTTTTTCTCCACAGACGCTGCCAGATGTGCTGAGCTTTTCCAGCAATTTCTGATTTCCAGCATCCACAATAGTGTGTGTTGTTAGGTACAGTATTGTCCTAGATCAGCTGTACCCTATCTTGTCTTGATTCAGAAGATTGTAGGTTCAAGTGCCACTTTGGAGACTTGAGTTTCACATCGAGGCTAATGCAGCACTGAAGGAGAGCTGCGCAATGACTGAGGTCCTGTATGTTACATTGGGCGCTATCTAGAAGGAAACAGCATATTCTCTCTGGTATCCTGTCTAATAAATATCTCTCAATCAACAATTAAACGTTACGATCTGTTCATAATATTGCTAATTGTGGGAGTGTTCAAACCTCCGAATTCATTTCCTACATTACAGCAGTGACCACACACTTCAAAAATTCTTTCAAGTACTTTAGGATATCCTGAGGTTGTGAAGGGCACAGTTTGAGGTACTAGTTATTCCTTTATGTATCGGGTATATTCCTGTGTCCTAGAAAATACTGATATATTCCCTAACCAGATAGGGGAAACCAAGAAAGATTTGCATTTACGTAGCACCGATTACAACCTCAGGGCATTTCGAAGCACTTTCCAGCCAATGAAACGGTGTTCTAACATAGCGAGATAACAAGGTCTAGAACTGGATGAACACAGTGGCTAGGTGGCATCAGGGGAGCAGGAAAGCTGACGTTTCGGGTCTGGACCCTTCTTCAGACGAGTTAGGTTACGAGATGAAGAGTTAAGCTGAGCTGTTTGTGCGAGTACAGGTTTTCTTTAGCCTATTGGTATCAATATGCTGTAACCAGGGAGGCCCGCTGGCGTCTCCTGAGCCACATGCAGTTCTTTTGTGGCTGAAATGCGGGTTCTTTGAATGCTTTCTCTGGCTGACTTGCCCACACACATGAGGGGTGCCGAACGAGAAAGACTGAAACCAGCTACGTCCAAGCCGCCTGCTTTCCAAACATCCTGGACTGGCTAACCGGTAATTCTAATGGATTAACCATTTCTTACCGGGTGTGAAAACTGAGCAGATGTTAAACCTGTCACAATTCACAATCAGACGCTTCAACTCAGAATCTCTTGAGATTTTTCAACCGGATGGCCTTTATGTTTAACTCAGCCCACCCTTTCCACCTTGAAACGCAATTTGATACATTTTTATATTTGATATTGTCCCGAATGGATTTCTATATTAATTGCACGCCTAAGAATTTCTACCCGAAATCAGCAAAACTACATTGATTCTTTGTGAAAATATTATTTTAACAGGATCTCTTGAACAGTAAAAATGAACATAATGTCCCATAGAACAGGCAGGTATTTTCACAGAATCAATCATAGAATCCCTACAGTGTGGAAGCAGGCCATTCGGCCCATCAAGACCACACCAATCCTCTGAAGAGCATCTCACCCAGACCCACCCACTACCCTATCCTAGTAACCTGGTATTTTCCCATGGCTAATCCACCTAGCCTGCAAATCCCTGGACACTGCGGACAATTTAGCCAATCCACCCTCACCTGCACATCTTTGGACTGTGGGAGGAAACTGGAGCACCCGGAGGAAACCCATGCAGACTTGGGGAGAATGTGCAAACATCACACAGACAGTCACTTAAGGGTGGAATTAAACTCCCTGTCTCTTTCGTTTTTCTCTCTCTCTCCCCCAAACCCCCCTTTCTCTTTCATCCTTCCCCACTCTCCCCAGGTGTGGATCAGATAGAAGTCATTACAAATTATGGTGAACATGGAGAACATGTTTCCACTTTAGTGGGAAACCAAACCCAGAGACCGTAAATATAAGTAGGAATAGATCTTCTAGGTTTGGAGAAAGAGGGGGTTTGGGAGGTTGCTTGCCTAGAGCTCATACACCAGCATAAACCAGTTGGGCTGATTGGCCTGCTCCTTTGCTGTAACATCCAGTGCAGAGTTACTCAACATTTTTGCAGGATGTGCGTTTAACACTTGGTTCTGCTGCCAAAGTAGCTTCAACGAGATGTAATACAAAACTATGTTGGCCAGAAAGACAGAGGCATTTAAGTGTGATGAAAAGCTTGACCCTAGATGAGGGTTTTTGAAGGACCTGCAAAGGGGATTTCCATGGTGTGGGACAATGGATACCTCTAGGCAGGTCAGTTATTGGTGACTAGAAGGTTGCACAAGAGTCAGAGTTGGAGAATTTTGGAGGTGAAGTTGTGGAGCTGGGCAATTATTAGACATGGGGAGAAGCAAGGGCTAGGTGTTAGCCTGGATGAGAATTTTAAGTTTGAAGAATCCAGGTAGGTAGCAAACATAGTAGCTCAGTCAGGACAAGTGGTAATGAACTGTAGATCATGGAAGACTGTTGAGGAGAGTGTGGAGATAGCAGATGGGACACAGGTCCATACCACATACACTCAAGGTAGTATCTCTTGAAAGAGTGATGATGGGATTTTCTTGGGGAGGGTGACTCAAGCAAAATGTGAGACAGTAAATGATTTTGCTTGGGTCAAAGGTGGAGGAGAGAAAATGTTTGAGTAAGTCGATTGCTAGAGAACTTTGGCTAATTGAGGGCCAAAAGTTAAACAGTTGAAACAGCTCCAAGGGCAGTGGGTGAGATATTTAGAACTGATAGGGATGGGATATTGTTCTCAAATTTATAGGGAAAATATCAGAGTCAGCCAGCTGTACAATAACAGTGAATGTATAGTATGTACCAAATTCTTCAGTATTCAGTTAACAACGAGCATGCTGGTATACTGCGCAACTTGCTGCCTCAGGCCTTTCAGCTGGTGTGTACAGAGGGGCTGGAAACAGTGGAACCCCTTGGTTTGTGCACGGTACAAAAATGTACATTGTGAATCAAGAGTACAGAAAATGTACTGAGGCACCTTCGAGTGAAACATGGTGTACAGACATGTTTATGTCTATTGCACATTCTGTAATTTCCAATTTTAAAATATTTTCACCTTCGGGCTGTATACCTAACTTGGAATGCATCTTGTAAATAGTAAGTCTATTACAAATGTATCAAATGCAACATGCTGTACAGTCACAAGTTGAATTTTCCTGCAAATATTGTAATACTCAAGCTCAAATATTTGTACTGTACTTTGACCAATTACATGAATGAAGTAGATTTTTGTAAATGAAAAATGAAGGCACATGAACGTCTCGTGCCTTTTGGCCTCAGCACAACAAGGGGCAGGAATTACAATTAGAATTAAATTTTATTGTCCCGCAAACTCAAGTATGGGACTAAAGTGAAAAGTGTACTTGCCATTCTCTGGTGCCATATTGGTTACAAAACCATAATTAATTTAAAAAAAACAAAGAGCCAAAAGATAAGAAAATGTCCAGAGCTTAAAGTCTAAAGTCTTACTTCTATTAAGGTGCTGGAACGCTGAGCCACAGATGTACCTGGGCCTAGCTATGGTCTGGAGTTTGATCAGCCTGCGAGTGTAGGATCCTCAGGCTGAACGTCTGATATGGCACGTACATTCTAAACATCAGGAATATTGTAATTGTATTGAGGGTCCTCAAGAGTGCAACATGTTTTATAGAGAAACATTGAATTTTACTGCACTTTGAAATTACATTTGAAACGTGTTGGAATGTACGTTCACAAATTTAATGAATAGGGTATATTTTGGGGGAAAATGGATCAATGATCACCACTGCACATTCAATGTGCACACTAACTTGGATGATCAGAATGTGCAGTTCTGCTGGACGTTTTAACCTGAATGGATTTATTAATATTCAGGTGGACAGAGGATACCAGCAGACACATATTTTTGCTACTGACTTTTTTTTTAACCAGCATACAGCAGATCCTGTTTATTCATTTATTTAATTTGTTTCATTAACAGGAGTCGCAAGATCCAGATCCGGAATATTCCACCACATATGCAATGGGAGGTGAGAAACCAAGAAACATTTTTTGTTATTTAATTCGCAGTTTTTGTTTAAATTTTTTCTTCCACTAGCTTATTTTCTGCTTTTGCATTTCCTCTACACTGTCCCCATCAAATACTCCCAGGACATGGACAGTCCATGGTATTGAGGCAAGACTGAATGGTCTTATCACCACCCTGGTCAAATATTTTTCTTGATGCAGGTGTGACTTGAACCCAGGCCTTCCAGCTCAGTGGCCAGGGCGCTATCACTGCGCCCACCATCCCAGTTAAATTACGTTGACTGAAGTTGAACCTGAAGATCTTACCTATTCACTGATTAAACTTGCTGTTAGCCACCAGGGGGTGCTAGGCCTATTTTATGTTCCATCTCGAAAGTCAGGTGAGAATGAAGGACTCTTTCACTCGCAAGTGAATATATGTCTTGGGACTGAATCAAAATAATAGCATTATCTGCAGAAGAGAATTAATGTAATGCGGTAGTTAATGCGATGAAAAAAAAACCTAAGCTAACTCTACTGATAGTGCTGGGGAATGTGTTTTGATTGACTCAGACTTCCTGTTATTACTGGGGCTGTTTCATTTGTGATCTAGAAGAATAACTCTTGTCTTTGTTACACCAAGCTTCCTTTGCCCATCTGCACACTGTGGATTGGCCATGTCATGCCTCCCTGACAATTTTTTATGACATTCAGCTGTTTTACACTAAGAAAGTGTGATGAATTCCTCTGTCTTGTTGTACCCATTTGATTCATGCAGGAGCCCACAATCTCTAAAATATAACATTCAGAGAATTGGGTTTTCCCAATGGTTGTCAGCTGGCTACATTCAGACATGCCAAATAACATGGTTATTCTGAGGTTTTCAATAGATGATACAAAGTAGTCCAAGGAGCACAGAGTAGTAGTTCAAAGGACATAAGCTATTGGAGATAGATTGTGTGTGTGTGTTTGTGTGTGTATGTGTTAGACTGTGTGGTTAGCTGGGCTAATGGTGACTAAATTATACTGGTGCTGTCTGTTGGGGCTCAGGAAGTAGTCTCAAGAATAGTTGAATAGTTCTGTGTTGTAAGGGCTATAGGGAGGAGTTCTAGGAACCTTTGGATGCAACCAGGAAAGATTAGGGAAAAACACAGGCAATACTAATTTGGTGAAGCTAGCTATCAATGAAAAGGTGGAGTTGTGCCTGTGAGGTAAATATTGGAATGTAGTTCCCGGAAAGGGTGTAGGGGTTGATCAATCAGAACATGACCAGCTATCTAGATCTTGTCACTCCCGTTTTAAAGGGCATCTAATAGATACAAGGAAGTACATTTTTTTAGCAGATCAACGGTGCTATTTCAGATATCCCTAGCAGCAACTTAAAAGGAAAGCTATCAGTTTTGTTAATATTAAAATGAAGGGTGTAACGGCCTATTTTAAACCAGAGGAATGAGGCAAGCCCCAGGGCCTACTGATCACAGTGTTACATGGATTCAGACCAGTAATTGACCAGAAACTCTATGGAATAGGCAAAACTTATTAATTCTTATTTTTTGAATTCAGAAGAAAATTGGATTACACAGATGGGTACAGCTGCCTGTGGAGATGCCACAGGCAAAGGTAGTTTGTCTGTTACTTTGATAAAGCTGAGGCCTTGCTCTATACGGGTACAATGCCCGGCCCTAAAATTGGGCCATTCTTCAATTAACTCCCTCTCTGTGATTGCTGTTTCCCTTTCTTCTACTCTTCTGTTGTTGCTAAAATGTTGAACCCGTGACAACAACTTGCATTTGCATAGCGCCTTTAATGTCATGAATCTTCCCAAAGTGCTTCTCAAGAGTGTATTCAAACAGAATTTGACACTGAATCACACTGGGGGGATACTCGATCAGGGGACCACAAGAGGTAACCTGTGAGGAATAGCATATTGAGAGGTGGAGAGGTTTCGGGAGAACATCTCAGAGGTCAGGGTCTTAAGCTGAGGCACACACACCGATGGCACTTGCTGATCAGTGAAAGGCCAGATGTTCCGTGATCTTAGAGCATTATAGAGATGGAGGAGGCTCCAGAGTCTGGGTGAACATACCGCAAATTAATCAAATAAAACAAGGAACTGCGGACACTGAACGTCTAAAACAAAAATAGAAATTGCTGAAGAAACTCAGCAGGTCAGGCAACATCTGTGGAGAGAAACCTTTCCAGTCCAGTAATTCTTCATCAGAACTGTCGCGTTCCGATGAATGGCACTGGACTTGAAACCTTAACTCTGCTTTCTTCCCACAGATGCTGCCAAACCTGCTGAGTTTCTCCAGCAATTTCTCTCAGTGCTATGGCAGGATTAAATGTGCGTAGTTTCGATTTCTGTTGTTTGGGAGGGGTAGGGGGTCGTGCCTCAAACAAGCAGAACCTGTCTTTTCCTTTTCTCACAGGCTGCATGGCTGCTGTATTTTCTATTTTTTGGGACAAAGGAATTAACAACATAAACCCCAGGCTTCAGCTCACAGAAGCCAAGTCCTGAACATTGATTAAATGCTGTGAATTGAGCCGATCATATTGTCTGTTACAGAGGTTACACTGACAGACCTGAGCCTGATTATGACAAATATCTTCCACATAGACCATATGTTGCCACACTCTTCCCTTAAAACTTGAGAAGCAAGTCATTCATTTGTTACACTCAATGGGCTGCCCTTGGGCTCACACTCATTGATAACTTTGCAAACAGTGTCCCTCTTATGTGGTACAGCCAAAACCACAATCAACCTCCTCCCACCACCCAGTGGGCGCAATCCACCCTGGATGTGCCACCCACTCTCTGTCTCTCCCCTACCTTCTGTAGACACATGCGCACCCCTGAAGGATGCTCAACTGTAATAAATATACAGACACATAATTACTCTGAGGCTTTGTCACCTTGCATAATGGTGAGCTGCTGTTACCTTCCACCCACACATACGCACACACACACTCATTTGTATATACACACATGCGGCGCACACATGTGCACATGCACACTCATTCGTATACACACACTTGCGGAGCACGCACAGACACTTGTGGAAATATGCACACACATGCACAGACTCATGCACTCTCACACGCACACGTGCGCGCACACACTCACTGTATACACACACGCACACTCCTATATGTACACACACGTGCACACTCACTTGTATACACACACATGCACACACTCACTCATAGACACACACACACACACACACACACACACACACACACACACACACACA
>JAHRHZ010000105.1:4466085-4489973 GCA_024137785.1 Ginglymostoma cirratum
ACACACACACACACACACACACACACACACACACACACACACACACACACACACACACACACACAGATATACAGACATACAAAACAGACAGACACATACTTTGGCTGAATTCATTTCAAAGAGCTAGTACAGCCAATGATGGACTGAATGCCATCCTGCAGCTTGGAAATTGTGATGTTTCTAACAGGGTTTTGGGGGTGCAATTGGTTACCTTTTTCTTGCCTTCACTCTAACTAACTGCTGGTGTGTCTGTTGAACAGGTATTGGACGGATTGCTAGCCCAACATGGAGCTGTGGAAAATTGCGAACAAGGTATGTGATCACTTCCCTTAACATGAAACAATGATCCAACCATCCACACTCAGCCCTGTTTTTCAGCTGCTGGTCCTGATCTCAAACTCAGAGTCCAGTTTAATAACAAATAACGACTGGATAATGAGGTCACCGAAGAGCTGAATATATTTGTGTCCCTTTCTCTCTTGGTAAGATGTCTCAGCTCAGACACACTCTCTTCATTTCACCCCCACCCCCTGCAGTTTCAGAGATGGGGTGCACCTCCTACAGTGTGACTGAATTAATCAGGTTGAATCCTGAGCTTGGCCAGGTTCATATGCTCTCAGGTGAGAGGCATTTCATTTGGCTTCATACGTTTGCAAACAGAGAGGCAAAGCAGCCAGGCTCCCACCCTTTGAGTGCTATTCCCTTCTTTGGAAAAGTGAGTCCAGTCTTTTGCTTATATGCCTATATGTAGTGTGTTCATATAACAGTGCCCCCATCTTTATTTCTAAATATGGTTTTGTGTCTGTATTCTTCCTGTGTGTGTCAGTGGCTGTGTGTGTGAGTGGGTGTGAGTGTGTGTATAAGTGTGGCAGTGAGTGAGGGTGCAGCTGTAAGTGTATGTGTGTGTAAGTGTATGGCTGTATATGAGATGATGGCTGGTGTACAAATGGGACTGTGCTGCAAGGTGTGTCAATGTGGCTGTGCATACAAATGTAGGTGTGTCTTTGAATGGATGTGAGTGACTGAATTTCAGTCTGAATTTGGGGGTGTGTGTGTATGAGTGAATGTGTTGTGTGTGTGTGTGTGAGTGAGTGAGAGAGAAATCAGAGCCTACTGTTAGGACCATCCAAATTTCCACTCAGCTCCTTGAGACTGATCCTCTGCTCAGTAAGATCATGGTTGATTCCGATGAATGCACATTTCCACTTACACTTGACGATCTTTGACCCCCTTTCTTGTCAAGAAGCTCCCACTTTTACATTAAAAGTACAGGCTCTGCTGCCTGTATCTTTGGATTGAGAGATTTCCAAACACCCTGAATGCTCTCAGAAAATAATTTCTCCTCATCTCCTGTCTTAAATGGGTGATCTTTTGTTTTCAAACTGCAAGCCGTGGTTTTACATTCTCCCACAACAGGACACATCCTTTCTGCAGGTTGTCACAGTCCCTCAGGACCTTTATATGTTTGGGTCAGGGAGTATCTTATCCTCCTAAACTGGACTTTTATACAAAAAGGAAGAAACCAGAAACTACAGGCCAGTTAACTTAAGATGTGTCATGGAGAAAAAAATTAGAAGTTATTATTAAAAGTGTTATAGCACGGCATTTAAATACATTCAGGGTAATTAGGCAGAGTTGCGTGTCTTGTGAAAGAGAAATCATGTTTGCATAAAGGAGTCGCAGTTGCTATTTCCAATCAAATGGAAAGATCCCAACTCTAGGAAGTTTTGGAAAATTAATACCAACGTTCAAACTGTCGGCAACTCTGTGTTAAGTACAAACATTTGGGCAAGACACCAGGGACATGGGGTGCTCATGGACAGCTCAATCTGTTAATTGTCAGTATCCTCTGTGTGTGGGAGATGCGGCTGAATAGAAAAACAGACTTCCTGTAAATATAAACCGAAAGAACTGCGGATGCTATAAACCAGGAACAAAAACAGAAGTTGCTAGAAAAACTCAGCAGGTCCGGAAGCAAGTGTGAAGAAACATCAGAGTTAACGTTTCAGGTCCAGTGACCCTTCCTCAGAATGGTTCTGAGCTGATGAGATTTTCCAGCGACTTCTGTTTTTGTTCCTGATGTAAATATAATCTGTTAGTGAGCACCACATACAAGGTGGACTAAATCCACCAAATTTCTGTTTGCCTGATACAATAAAGTTTAATATTACCACTCAAATTCGTCCTACTGACTGATGCTTAAAGCGTTAATGAGATTTCCATATTTTCCAATATCAGCTAGAGATAATTTTGCTTCTTCCCCAGAGCTGAGATGTCTAAATAATAAACCTCCCAAACCTAGTCCTGTCTACCCCTCCCATTGTTGTAAAGTTATTATGGCATGAAGGAGGCCATTCAGCCCATTAAAATATTATGTCGTACAGTCAGTGATTTAAATTCCTGTCCCCACTCTCTGTCTTGTTTCTCTGTATCCAAACACGTCTATTTTGATTCCAGCTTTAGCACTCAATCTCCAGCAGCTGATTTCTTTTCCCTTCCTCTAATCCCAGACGGATTGAAGATTTTGACTTCTTGCTGAGTGGGAATTGTTAGTTGTTCTTCAGTAGTTGACTCATGCTTTCTGTGTGAGCTGAGATGATTGCTCGGGGATGATAGGGCATGATCTTTGCCTAACTCACCGGACAAGAAGGTAGTGGAGTTGGTTAAAATGCTGGTTTACACACCACCCAATATTAAATTATTAATGGTTTCCAATGAACAATAAAAGTCAATGAAGGCAGATTTTATAACCCGATCCCAGCAGTCTCCTGACGAGCGGATAAAGGCTGGGATTGTCCCTCGGGTGGGTCTTCAAATGTGGAACTATGATGGTTCGGAATGATCACATGTTTGACCAACATCTAAGTAATCAGAAGCTTGACGATGTATAGAGTGTAGGAGCTACGTCCCAGTGATACCCCCACACAAGGCAGCTTCTGCCCCAGGTACCAATGGCATGTAAACACAACATCGTTTACTTGGTCTCTATGTTGTATTAGTCACGGCCACACCAGACAAAGCAGCTGGTTGAGTTCAGCCGCTGAGATACTTGACTGCAACCCAGGAACAAGTATCAAAGTCAACTAACCAATTTTCTGGCTTCAACCCAGACTGACTGTAGCTCATCGAACCTGGAGCCAGATCCTAACCACAAGCCACTGAACCCAGTAATACTGCAGCTGGGACTGGCAAAGATCCAGAAATACTGACATTGAGTTGAATGAAGAGAAGGGAAAATTCCCACCTTTGATAAGAAATCTGAGCCGATCTGAATGAATTCACAGTGCAATCTGTCTGAATTCGAGCTATCAGGAACAGGAGGGGAATCGGTTCAATATTTTGATAAGATACACGCTGATAAAACACATCTACATACAGCCAGTAAAGTACTTTCTTGAACTTTCGTTACTAATGTTAGAAACACAGCAACCAGTTTGTACACAGGAAGCTCCCACAAGCAGCACTGTGATAAATGGCCACATAATATGTTTTTTTGTGATATTAAGTCAGGGATGAATAGTGGCCAGGTTACGAGGGAGAACACTCTGTTCTTCATTAAAATATATTTCATGTCAGAGCAGACCACCGTCAATTAAATGTCTTGTCTGAAAGTTGGTGTGGGGGCTTTGTGCTGTTTATAGGGAGGTCGGTGATGCTTTAAGACAGACCTCTCGAGGTAATGGAAGAGTCTTGACTGACATTTACCTTGTTTTTATCTCTAGTTAATACAGAAACTGAATCGGCAGTGGTGAATGTTACGTACGGAACCAAGGACCAAGCCAGACAGTAAGTACCACAGAATGATACAGCACAGAAGGAGACCATTCAACTCATCCCATCTGTGCTGGCTTTCTGAAAATGTTATTCAATCATTCTCACTCCTCTGTTCTTTCCACATAGCCCTCCAATTTTTTTCCTCTTTTGAGTATTTAACCATCGCTCTTTGGAAAGTTATGACTGAACCTGCTTCCACTAGCCCTTTAGGCAGGGAATTTTCAAATCTAACAACTCATTGCATTTCAAAAAATAACATCAGACTATATGAATGAGTGCCACTTAGCCCCTTGTGTCCTGCTCCACCAATTGTGCTTAAGGAGGCCTTTTGCTCCATCTTTATTAACGTTATTATTAATATCAATAGAATCACAGATGATCTGATTGTTAATATCCTCAATACACTCTAAGTATTTTGCCAATTACCATACTTTAAATTTTATTTGAATGGAATTTAAGTTAAATTCTCTGCTTACCAACTGTCCAACAGGAACACTTTCTAGAAATAGTTTTTCTTAATTTACTCCATCAAAATTTCATAATTTTGAATGTCTCACTTAAATCTCCCCTTAAACTTTTCTGCACAGAAGAGACTGTCCAAGCTCTTGTGGCTGGAGTCCAACTTCCCTAGTATGAGCCCGGTAAATCTGCTCTGAATCCTTTCTATGGACCTGACATCCCTGAAACCCAACATTTTGGGATGGGATTGGGAGGGTCCTGCACTTGGACCTCACCATTGTCCTGGTCAACAAATCCACAGCCCATGGAGTCCAAACCATCTGAAGGTTAATCCAGCCATAGCCAGATCAAATGGTAATAAACAGAATCTATCTGTGCTGTGGTCAGCTGCCACTTTGCTTCCAGATGATCATTCAAAGAAATGGCTCTGGGGTGTTGGCTGCAGAGAATTGCCCCCTGGTTTGGTGGTCAACCATGGGGGTGGTAAGGCATTTCATCACGAGACCTGTCCCACCGACCATCCCACCTTTGCTCTCCTCCTATTGGTTGTCGGACATGCCCATCCCCTCATCCTGTCGCTCACAGCCAATTGGAAAGCAGTCAGAGGCATGTAATTACACGATTGAGCTGTCAGTAATTAACAGTGCTTTTGTACACGCCTTCAATGCCCACTCCATACCTTATATTTTGGTGATTAACAAACAGGATTGTTCATTGAAACTTTTTTTTTGAAAACATTTTTTTTAAATTCTGATGATATTTCTCCTGGATGTTGTTCCCAGCAGTGTTTGGGAGATTAATTCATGATCCCTGGGCAATCCTTGAGGATTAACAAATGCTAACATGAAGGTCAACTGCAGAGCAGCAGTCATTAGCACAGAAAACCGGGTGCTGTAAAAGTATGTTCAGCAGATTGGCTGTTATTAGTTTGTTGGAAAAGTGATACAATAATTTGTCATGGGGGAGATTATAGGGGTATGAGTTGTGAATTGTCAAGATTGTTGGGAGTAGTTACAAAAATCTGCCAACAGTCTCAAAAATGGGAGCTCATCTTTAACCTGCAGGAATTGCCCCAGTTAGACTGTTGCAATGAATTGTTGAAAAGTTAGGGCTGAACCATCTTAAGGACTATTGTAATGACAAGACCGATATGCATGCGATTCCACACAACCTCTTTGGTCCAGAAAGGGAATGACTGAACAGTGGCGACTCATTCTGACAGGTAGTAAATCATTCCTAACCATTTTGTTTAGTTACTTTTTTCTTTTATTCTCTCTTTCTTAGTTGAATCTTTCTTTCCATCTCCATTTCAAATTTTATTTTAATTCATCCTATTTCCTTTCCTTTCTGTCATTCATCTTTTTTGTTGTCTATCTCTAAATCGGATTGTTTAAGAGTAGGCATTACTCACTGAGCTTTCAGATGCAGTTGCCCGCTCACTCCTTGATCAGTTTGCAGTATGAAGTCCTTTTCAAGCTGAAAGTTGAGGGGGCTAATCAAATAAACTGTTCTGGCAATGAGATGTCTCACTCCGGCAGTCTAGGCTTCCATTGTGGACTTAATCATTTGTCTTTATAAACAGGAAGGGCTGTTGAGGTGCACTGGTAGTGACCTTACCTCTGAGCCAGGAGGCCCAGGTCCAAATCCTGCCTTCTCCAGAAGTATGTAATAACATCTCCGAAACAGGTTGAATTCAACTATATATTACCAAAGCAGCCTGGTAAGCTGCATTGCCACGGACTGCCCCACCTAGTGGTGGAAATTTTTCGTGGTGAATTGACCTTCAAAGAGTTTCTGGGAGACACGTTAAAGCATTCGAGTAATATACTCAGTAATGCCTCCAACACATCTTCCAGATTCATTACAATGAACTTTGAACAAAGGGAAGTGCCCAAGAATCTAGATAACAAATCATCTCTGATGGACTGGACATTATGTCAAAAAACACCTCTCCTGTTTATGTCCAGCTGTCTCAACTGTCAAATGGCCAACATTCTGAGCTGAAAGAAAACACTTTGAAAGCTCTCTGAAACTCTCCTTGAAGCATGGCACCATTGACCTAATGAGTGCAAGAATGGGATCAGCACAGTGGCTCAGTGGTTAGCACTGCTACCTCGCAGTGCCAGGGACCCGGGTTCGATTCCACCCTCGGGCAACTGTCTGTGTGCAGTTTGCACATTCTCCCCATGTCTGTGTGGGTTTCCTCTGGATGCTCTGCTTGCCCCCTACAGTCCACAGTGTGGGCTAGGTGGATTGGCCAACCTAAATTGCCCATAGATGTGTAGTTAGGTGGACTAGCCATGGGAAATTCAGGGTAACAGGGGTGGGGTACTCTTTGGGGAGCTGTTAGGGACTCAATGGGCTGAAGGACCTGCTTCCACACTGTCGGAATTCTATAACTTGTCCCCACGAATTGAGATGCAACTGATGAGGCAGACAGAGAAGGAAAGGAAATCCTCCTCTCTGGATCCAGCTACCCTCATGGGGTATTCTGCCCCACATTCCCAAAGATCAGTGAGTCGCAAATCAGCTTGTTTAGTCAAATGACAAAGCTGAGCAGAAACTCACGACCCTGAGTAGATGTCAAGAGGTAGCCAATGAAAGACAGAACAAACTGCATTTCTAGGAAAGAGATGGCTGAGAGGGTGACCTAATAAAGGTCTTAAAAATATGAATGGTAAATGCCGAGGAGTGTTTCCAGTTGTGAGAAACACCAACACTAGCAGTTATACAATACCCATTACTAAATCCAGGAGGGAATTTGGGGGCAACCCAGAGGGTGATTGGAATGTGGACATCATTAGCACAGCAAGTTGTTAAAGAGAATAACCTCAATAGAGTTGGGGGAAACAAGGAAATCAGCTCAGAGAGAAAGGGATAGAAGGATTTGCAAATTGTGCAAGATGTGGTGGGAGGAGTCTCGTATCGGGTTGTGCTGAATGTGTTATGATCTCTATGTAAATTGGGGCATAAACAAAAATGTGATTTTTATTTCCTTCCCGCAGAGCAATAACCAAGTTGAATGGCTACCAGCTGGAGAACTACAGCCTGACAGTCACCTACATCCCAGATGAACAGGCAGGGCAGCAAGGTCAGGAGATGGGCCGCAGGGGCTACAGTGGCAGAGGACCCCCACCACAAGGCTCAGCGACACCCACAAAGCAGCAGTTCGACATTCCCCTGCGTATCCTGGTGCCAACCCAGTTCGTGGGAGCCATTATTGGAAAAGAAGGAGCCACCATTCGGAATATCACCAAGCAAACACAATCCAAGTAAGTTTCCGGCTCTCAGAATAAAACAAAGTCCTGCAGACGCTTGGCAATCTGAAATAAAAAAGCAGAAAGTGCTGGAGAAACTCTGCAGCATTTGCGGAGAGAGAAACGAAATTCATGTTTCGAGACCAATTTGACACTTTTCAATTTTAAGGTCTTAGCGAAAACTTGTAGCTCGGTTTGTGGATGAAGTTGTTCGTTAGCCCGCCAAGCCGGTAGTTCTGTGGTGTGCAGACATTTCGTTACCTTTCTGGGCAGCATCATCAGTGTGACCTCTAATTGTAGCGTTTCGCTTCCTTCCAGATTTATGTGATCCCCTCATGTGATGGTCTTGTTGTTTCTGGTTCTGTTGTTCTAGCAGCGGTCTGTATACGGGGTCTCTTTCTACATGTTTGATAATAGAGTCCCATGTTGAGAACCAGGCTTCCAGAAATTCCCTTGCATGTCTGGTGTTCACTCGTCCCAGTATGGTCACTTTGTGTTCAACATGTAACTATTCCAATCAGCATGTTTACAATTCAGACCCAAGAATAGGCCCTGTACTGAGCCCAGGCTGCATTGCAATGGACCTTCATTCTTTACATAGAATGAAAAGCAACCCCCATTTTTTGTAATGCTATCCAATTCATTCGTAATAGTTTCATTGCCCAGAAAAGGAAGAGGAAGTTATTCACCTGACTTATAAGTAATTTATTTATTCTCTCAGTGAGGAGATGTTTCCTAGGAATCTGATTCCCTTACTGCAGTCCACAATGTTGCAGCCTCAGGACAAATGGCTGTTCTGATCTCAGGATTAGCTGTTGCACATCGGCAATTAGATGGATGGTGATGTCAGATGGACACAGGTAAATGGTCACTAGTAGAACTGCATCCAAGCCCAAATTGGTGACCACAGGTCAGTTGTATCTTCAGCCGATCCAACATTATGGAGTTCACTGAGTTAGTGGTTGAATTGAGAAACCCACCTTCTCAAGGTGGCACCAAGTCTATCTTACCCTCACTCTTCGCTTACCAACCTCCACATCCTCTAAGTAATGTCTGGCATTCGCTGTGGTTTCTCTGACTCAGGCTGAACCTTCTCAGGTTACACTTTGAGATTTGTAGCATCTGAGAGAAATGGAGTGTTGGATGAAGTGTTGTCTTGGATCACAAAGTGTATCCAAACGGTTCTTCCGATTTGGTTAAATGTAGTTAAGAGAAGACTCAACAGCACAAATTTACTTAAATATGAATGAACTCTTATCAAGATAAATAAAAAGTCAAAAAGCAAGGGAAACAAACCAATAAGTCTCTTGCTGTCTGCCTATTGGGTTCTCCCTGATTGACAGCTGGTCTGGAGGCCTAGGTTCATTCCTGGCATCATTTGTGATCCAAGTCTGAAGGGAAGTCCAAAAACTGTCTCTCTTATACAGTGTAACGAGTCACAAATACAGAAAAATGTGTTGATTGTGCCATCTTTGGCATGTACAGGAATGTGAGTCACCCATCACAGGACTTATTCAAGGTCATGCAACTGTCAGAATATCACCATCAATTTTAAACCATCCTATACAATCTACCCCTGATGATCTTTGACAGTGTATGTTGCAATTGCAAATGCAGATGCAAATGAGCGATAGCTGCATGAGAATGTATAATAAGAGTATATAACCTACACCAGAAAAGTCAAACTACAATGAAAATAACCAATAGCAATACAAATAGTGCGACATTGCGGTGTATCATCAAATGAATGATCACTGTGGCTTTTGGGGACCAATCCTTAAATATATCCCACCAGTGACGTATAGTCAAGGCTGTGATGGAATCAGCAAGTCATTTTAACTGTTCATCCTCATATGACATGGTGACTTTCATTCGATGTATATTTCATCCCCTTGTCGCTGATTCCTGACTAATACGGGTATTTTCATGGAGAAATTGTTACAACCAAGTCAAGATGACATTTGGTGGAAGGTTCTGTGAAAAAAATCAAGTCTTATCAGTTTACAATCTTTGATGACTCGCTCCCTTTTTGTTAACTTGCCCCTGTTTATACACTCTGGTACTTCCTGCCCCGTTAGCAATATCTAATAAAATCGGTGTCACTTTGTCCATGGGCAGCTATCTCACCAGGCTTAGGCAGGTGTTGTGGGCCGTGCACCCACACCATCCCCCTCCCCCGTACAAACGCCATCGAATGTTGTAGGTTTACAAGGAGGATGTAACTGGCCACCACCTTCAAACATTCTATTCATGGGTGTTCCTCCTTTCGGAGGCTAATTATTCAGATTCTACAATGCCTGTGACAACACTTTGAGCCACCCCTGTAACATATGATCAGAGGTCAGTAATTTAATTTGTTGTTTTAATAACCATTCATTCATTCTACAAGGCCTGCCGCTTGAGGTTAACAGGAAATGTGGAACATCCAATGTATCCCATTATCTGCAGCCCATTGCTGCATTTATTGACCTGTAAAGTGTGAGCCATTATCTAATTTCTGATGGCTCACCATAGTAGGATATCAACTGGTCCAGGCCCTTAACAGATAGCACCCACTATCAGAATTGGTAATTCAGGTCTGAGGAGCACTTTGTCCTTGCCCATCTGCCCTTCAGTTTCTACTAGGGCCCAGTAGCAGGCCAGAGTTGCTTTTCAAATGGTGTGTAACATGTAACTGCCTCAGTCAGTTTTTCAGACCAGAAGCCCAAAGGTATTGCTTTCCCCTTTTGTGTCTGCCATAAGCTCCATGTGACTACATCTTGTATGACTGATACTTGTAATTCAAAGGGTAAGCCAGGTCTCCAAGGGGCCAGGGGAACTGCTAGTGATATGGCTTCCTTAGTGGCCACGAATGCTTTCTGCTGTTCATTGCCCCGTTCAAACTGAGCTTTCTTTTGGGAAATGGCAAATAGAGGTCTGAGTGACGTGGTCAAATGAGGTATGTGTCTGCGCCATTATCTGAGCAGACCTATACATTTCTGTGCCTTAGTCTTGCAGTTGGAACAGCCATTTCTTGTACTTTATTCTTTATTTTTTCAGGGGTGACTCTATCCCTTCTTGTCCACTGAATGTCTAAATTGTGCTGGTCTCTGTATCTTTGTCGGGGTCACTTCCCAGCCTCTGTCTCGCATATGTTGTACCGGTGTGGCTACAGCTTCCACCAGTGCAGTTTCCACTGGTCCACGGATCGAAATGTCATCAATAGAATGTGCTACATGAATGTCCAGTAGCAGCGGACACATATCTAAGACCCTTGCTACTAGCCCGTGGCGTAAGGTTGGGCGGTGTAGGTATCCTTGTGGTAGCCGACAGAAGGTATATTGGCAACCTTCCCACATAAAAGCAAACTGAGCTTGTGATTCCAGGGCTATCGGTATTGAGAAAAAGGCATTTGTTAGGTCAATAACAGCATACATTACCAGGTGTCTGGCCCCTGTGACAACCTTTCTATAATAGTGACCACATCAGGCACTGCCACTGAAAGCGGAGGAGCATATTTATTGAGTTCGTAGTAATCAACTGTCATTCGCCAACTTCCATCAGGCTTTTTTATAGGCCATACAGAGCTATTGTACGCAGATACTGCATGTGTCACAATCCCTGCGGCTAACATTCCCTATCGGTATCCCCAATTTCTTTGTGTCCTCCTGGAATATGATACTGTTTCATCAAAACCACTGGTGTGGGTGGGGGAATAATGAGGGGCTCCCATTTTGCCTTGCCAGCAGTAACCGTCACAGCTCATATACCAAAAGAGAATTTGGGGTTTGCAAGGTGGTACCTTTCAATAAGCCCGTACCAATACTATTTTCTAGTACGTTGGCTTTCAATACCGGGACTACTCGTGGGGGTCCATTCCCCAAGGCTATTGTAATATTTGTTCTAATTGCCAGTATTACCACTCCACCAAATCCATTAATAGTCATTTTGAGCACAACATGTCTATGTGGATTGCCACGTACAATGGTAACTTCTGCCCCAGTGTCTAATAATGCGATGTCTCATTGTACATTGCCTTTCCTCCAATAAAGGGTGATAGGGATATGAGGCCTTGGGTCTCCAGTTGTCCCACCTAAAGCCCTTACACAGACCCCGGAGTCCAGGCCCCACCCCTAACCAATTAGTTAACAGGCTTGCTACAACTGCCTGACCTTGTCCATGCGAGGGTTTAGTGCTGTTTTGGGAGACACAGTCAGTGTGGTTTCCTTTTGTCCCTCCACATTTGATTTAGTCTCTCTTATTTCCTTATTCTTTGGAGAGCAGTGCATCTTCCAAGTACTGTACGTGGTACCCGTGGGTGTCCCGTCTATCTTACCCTCACTCTTCGCTTACCAACCTCCACATCCTCTAAGTGTCCTAACTTCAAACATACCTTTCCCACTGCCTGTCCCTGAGCTGGCCCTAATAGGGCACCAACCCAGACCACTTCACATTAGCTGGCTCCTCATTCCAGCTGTGAAAGTTTCCTGGTCTGGACCCTGAACCTGATGAGAATACATACTGGCTTGTGTAGTGAAATCCCTTAAATGTTTTATACCTTCAGTTATGCCTTACCATTTTTCAAGATCACCTTCCCAATCTGTCAGGGAAGGATACTTGGATCCTACTGCTAGTATCATTGCATTCTACACCGATCCAGTTGGCCCTATGTTTCTAAAAACGCTATTCACATGTGGATCAGCACTTAATGCTCCCAGATTCCCTCACTCTGTGGCAGTCAGTGTGATATGGGCAGTGCCCCAGTCCCATGACCGTGTCAGCCATGAGTTCACCCAAATTCAGTTTAAAGCGTGACCCCAAGTCCTGCAATTCTGACAGAGTAATCTCTCACTATTCTTGCATTTTGTAGGTTCTGTGTTCCTCCCTGTTTTGCCTTATTTGTTATTAGGGCATATGCTGTGAATATCTACTCTGAGGACAGCTTTGGAGGTGGAGTATCCCCTTCCCATCTGTCCATTCAGACTCCGAATAAGATGAATACCAAATATCTCCATTCCAACGGTTGAGGTCCCATTGCGAGGTTAATAATGCGCACACTTTGACCACGTCAACTTTACAATTGCGCCATTTTGCTCTCTTTTTCTGTGGCACTGTCGCCAGACAGCATACTATCTGGTTCTGTTTATCTTCTATCTTCTCAGCTGTCTCCTGCGCTGTCTTAACCACTTCTGTTAGGGTGATGTTTAGCTGTTCTACCGCCATCAATGTGGCCTCAAGCTGCCTGTATCTGGCCTGGCGCTCTTCCAATTCCCTACATGTAGAATGCAAAGCTCTGAACAATATCCATCCCATTTGCGGTATACTGTCCATGCTTCTGTGGAAGTCTGCTTCCCACAATCATTCGTGTATGACAGCCTGTATGACTAACCCTCCTTTCTCTTTTTTTTCCGGTTATGACTGTCCCCCATTCTTTCAGGGGTCCGAATTGTCCCAACATGTTAGCTACAGACCCGAATCCAGAGTCTGCCGCATTCCATCCTGGAATACAGAAGGTCTCCGGAGCATTGGGTTGCTTTTTCCTTCTCTTAAACATCTTCCTGAATCCTACCAACTACACCAAACATGTCTTGGATCACAAAGTGCATCCAAACGGTTCTTCCGATTCGGTTAAATGTAGTTCAGACTCGACAACATAAATTTACTTTAATATGAACATTTATTAAGTAAATAAAAAATGAAAAAGAAAGAGAAGAAAACAAGTCTTATGCCCTTCTGCCCATCGGGAACTCCTCAATTGACGGCTGGTCTGGAGGCTAAAGTTCGTTCCTGGCACCATTCGCGATCCCAGTCTGAGGAGAAGTCCAACGATTTGGAACAAAACTCTCTCTCTTATACAGTGTAACGAGCTGCAAGTACAGAAGAGCAACTTGATTGTGCCACCTTCAGTACGTACAGGAATGTGAGTCTCCCATCACAGCACTTATTCTGCAGCTGTCAGAATATCATAACCAATATTAACCAATGCTATTACAGATGTGATGATCACTTACCTGGGAAATGTTGGCACATGAACCTGAGAGATTTTTCTTTTTGTTGGTGCTGATATTAAGAGATAAAGAGCAAAGGATAGAGAGCAGAGTTGAGGTGCAGACCCAGCTGTGAACAAATGGTAGGGTCCTGAGGAGCTTCATGTCCTACTCCTGTCACTCTCTTTGTATTACTAATGAGTGATGATCTATTTGTGATTGCTATAAACCATTGTTTCTGATCAAAGTGCATACAGTTAAGGAGTGCTGGAAAAAAGAGAGCAGGACAGAACTGGAAAAGACTGGAGTAACTCATTAATCTCACTTCCAGTGGTCATATGTAGTGAAGAATGGGTATCGAGAACTCAAAATATAGAGGCAAAGTTTGGTTAGGAGTTGGAAGCAAAAAGAAGGTAGGAGAAAATAGTGAGACAGAAAGGAAGAGAAGGGAAGAGAAATGGTTGTAAAGAGAGATGAGAATGTATATAGGGCAGTGAAGAGGCAGAGGGGTGATAAATGGATAAGTGACTGTGGGGAAAAAAAACAGGATTAGCAAGACAGAAAGAGAGAAAACAGCCGTGTCAGAAAGCAAGATAGAGGAAGAGAAAAAAGTGATAAGACATCATCTGTCTTTCTTCAGGATTGATGTCCATCGGAAGGAGAATGCGGGAGCAGCAGAGAAGCCAATCAGCATTCACTCAACGGCTGAGGGCTGCTCAGCGGCTTGTAAGATGATCCTAGAGATTATGCATCAGGAGGCACAAGCAACTAAAACGTAAGTAATTCAGCAACCGAGATGGCAACCAGCAAGAGCAAGCATTGAGCCCCTCACTGTAACGATCTGATAGAACCCACACCCCTCACTGTGACACATTGATATATCCCACACCCCTCACTGTGGCACACTGATATACCACACACCCCTCACTGTAACACACTGATATACCCCACACCCCTCACCGTAACACACTGATATACCCCACACCCCTCACCCCTCACTGTAACACACTGATAGACCCCACACTCCTCACTGTGACACTCTGATATACCCCACACCCCTCACTGTGACACTCTGATATACCCCACACCCCTCACTGTGGCACACTGATATACCCCACTCCCCTCACTGTAACACACTGATATACCCCACACCCCTCACTGTAACACGCTGATAGACCCCACACCCCTCACAGTAACACTCTGATGTACCCCACACCCCTCGCTGTAACACGCTGATAGACCCCACACCCCTCACGGTAACATAAGAACAAGGAGCAGGAGTAGGCCATCTGGCCCCTCGAGCCCAACCCACCATTTAATAAGATCATGGCCGATCTTTTTGAGACTCAGCTCCACTTACCTGCTCACTCACCATAGCCCTTAATTCCTTTACTGTTCAAAAATTTATCTCGCCTTGCCTTAAAAACATTCAGCGAGGTAGCTTCAACCGCTTCACTGGACAGGGAATTCCACAGATTCACAACCCTTTGGGTGAAGAAGTTCCTCCTGACCTCAGTCCTACATCTGCTTCCCTTTATTTTGAGGCAATGCCCTCTAGTCCTAGTTTCACCTGCTAGCGAAAACAATCTCCCTGCCTCCACTTTATCTATTCCCTTCATAATCTTGTATGTTTCTATAAGATCTCTCCTCATTCTTCTGAATTCCAATGAGTATAATCCCAGTCCACTCAGTCTCTCCTCATAATCCAACCCTCTCAACTCTGGAATCAACCGGGTGAATCTCCTCCGCATCCCCTCCAGTGCTAGTATATCTCTTCTCAAGTAAGGAACCAAAACTGCACACAGTACTCCAGGGGTGCGGCCTCACCAGGACCCTATACAACTGCAGCATAGCCTCCTTGTTTTGAAACTCCATCCCTTGAGCAATGGCAGACAAAATTCCATTTGCCTTTTTAATTACCTGCTGCACCTGCAATCCCACCTTCAGCGATTCATGCACAAGGACACCCAAGTCCCTCTGCACAGCAGCGTGCTGCAATTTTTCACCATTTAAAAGATAGTCCATTTTGCTGTTATTCCTACCAAAATGGATGACCTCACACTTATCAACATTGTACTCCATCTGCCAGACCATTGCCCACTCACTTAGACTATCTATATCCCTCTGCAGACTTTCAGTGTCTTCTGCACACTTTGCTCTACCACTCACCTTAGTGTCATCTGCAAATTTTGACACACCACACTTAGTCCCCAACTCCAAATTATCTATGTAAATTGTAAACAATTGCGGTCCCAACATTGATCCCTGAGGCACACCACTAGCCACTGACCGCCAACCAGAAAAACAGCCATTTACCCCTACTGTTTGCTTTCTACTGGTCAACCAATCCTCTATCCATGCCAGTACATTACCTGTAATACCGTGCAACTTCATCTTATGTAGCAGCCTTTGGTGTGGCACCTTGTCAAATGCCTTCTGGAAATCCAGATACACCACATCCACAGGTTCCCCATTGCCCACCATGCAAGTAATGTCCTCAAATAATTCTACCAAATTAGTTAAACATGACCTACCCTTCATGAACCCATGCTGGGTGTTCCCAATGGGACAATTTATATCCAGATGTCTTGCTATTTCTTCCTTAACACGCTGATAGACCCCACACCCCTCACTGTAACACTGAAATACCCCACACCCCTCACTGTAACACTCTGATACACCCCACACCCCCCACTGTAACACTCTGATACACCCCACACCCCTCACTGTAACACACTGATAGACCCCACACCCCTCACTGTAACACACTGATGTACCCCACACCCCTCAACTGTAACACTCTGGTAGACCCCACACTCTTGTTATATATATTTCCTAGCTATATTTTCCTGCGTTAGTCTAATGCTGACCTTGTTTCCACAGAGCTGAAGACGTTCCCTTGAAGATACTGGCACACAATAACTTTGTTGGCAGGCTGATTGGGAAGGAAGGCCGTAATCTAAAAAAAGTGGAACAGGATACCGAAACAAAAATCACAATCTCTCCGTAAGACAAGACGAGAAGTCTCCACTTAGAACCTTGAATTGAAATTTTGGTCTATGATGAGGTGACATAAAAGAGGATCTGGGACGATCAGTCAAAATGTTGTTGAATGGAGGTGGCAGTTTTGAGGGGCTGAATGGCCCGTGCCTACTCTGCTTCTTAAGTTCTGTAATAAGTGTGGCAATAGAAACCCTGTAGCTAGGAGAAGATTCAACCATTGCTATCCACAACTAGGAAATGAAAGGTGACCATCCATCTTGTTAAAATTATCCTGCTTTCATAAAACCATAAGATATAGGAGCAGAATTAGGCCATTCAGCCCACTGAATCTCCTTCATCATTCAATCATGGCTGATATGTTTCTCAATACCTTCTCCCTGTAACCTTTAATGAGCTTACTAATGAAGAACCTATTTGTCTCTGTCTTAAATATGCTCAATGACTTAATCTCCACGACCCTCTGTGGCAATGAGTTCCACACATTTGTCACCCTCTGGCTGAAGATTTACTCCTCATCTCAGTTTTAAAGGGTCATGCCTTCACTCCGAGGGTATTCCCTTGGGTCCTAGTCTTTCCTACTCGTGGAAACATCTCTATGCCCACTCTAACCAAATGCAGTCTGACCATAGCCTTATACAGCCTCAGCAGTACATCTCTGCTGTTGTATTCTAGACCTTTTGAAATAAATGCTAACATTGCATTTGCCTTCTTAACTGCCAACTGAACCCACATGTTAACCTGAAGAGAATCCTGAACTGTCCATATCAGTACCTTGCTCCTCACATCATGGGATCTTATTTAGCAGCGTCTTGTATAGAACCTTGTCAAAGACCTGCTGGAAATCCAAATAGACCACGTACACTGACTCTCCTTTGTCAAACTTGCTCATTACCTCCTCAATCAGACAGGATCTCTCCTCGAAGAAGCTGTGCTGACTCAGCCCTATTTTACCATGCACTTCTGAGCACTCTGCAGTCTCATCCTTAAAAATGAACTGTAAAATCTTACCAATGACTGATTACAACTAAGTTTCTCTTTCCCTCCTGCCTTGAATAGCTCCCTGTACTGCGGGGCTTTGGCCAGTTTGCTCAACCTCAATACAGCCCCCACTCTCAGCCAAACAGGCAGCAAGAATCTCAAACCTGTTAAACACGCTCAAGGGCTGAGGCTCCTTCAGCACTACCTCCTGGATCCCTCTGCCTGCCTCACTCAGTCACACCTTCCTGTCCCTGACCACTGACCGAATTCAAGGTAGTTAATGTAAGAAGTGCGACTGCCACCTGAGACACTGTGTCCAGGTAATTCACCCCCTCCCTGATGTGTCGCAGTGTTCAAAGCTCAGACTCCAGCCCAACAATTCTGAGTTCCTGAGGTTTGGATAATAAGTCTATGATTCCTGGGCTTCTGCCTCCCTCCCTTAAACAGAGCTGTTACGTTAGCCATTTTCCAGTCATTGGGACCCTCCCTGACTCCAGTGATTCCTGCAAGATCACCGCCAGTGCCTCTATAATCTCCTCAGCTCTCTCCTTCAGAACTCTGGGCTGTAGTGCATCTGGCCCAGGTGATTTAAGCACCTTCAGAGCTTTCAGCTTCCCCAGCACTTTCTCCTTAGTGATGGACACTACATTCACCTCTGTGGACTTGCTGGAAGTTCTGGTATGCTGCTTGTGTCTTCCACCTGAAGACTGGTGCAGTGCCAATTCAGTTCCGCTGCCATTTCTTTGTTCCCTATTACCATTTCTCCTGTCGCATTTTACAGTGGTCCAATGTTCACTCTGGCCTCTCTCTTACCTGTCTAAAGACAAAATATAAAAATGTAAAAATATTCTTATCTTCTTTTATGTAGTAGCTAGCTCACCCTCATATTTCATCTTCTCTGTGTTTTTAGTTATCCTCTGCTGGTTTTTAAAGGCTTCCCAATCCTCTGTCTTCAACAATAATCTTTACCACATTGTATGCTTTTTCTTTGTATTGCTCTCCCTGACTTCTCCTGTCAGCCATGGTTGCCTCATCCTCCCCTTAGAATGTTTCTTCTTCCTTGAGATGAATTGTTGCTGTGCCTCCCAAGTCACCCCTAGAAACCCCTGCCATTGCCACTCCACTGTCTTCCCTGTTAGGCTTCTGTTCCAATCAACTCTGGCCAGCTACTCCCTCATGTCTTTTAGTTACCATTACTCAATTATAGTACCATTACATTTGATTCAAGCTTCTCCCTCTCGACCTGCAGGGCGAATTCTATCACATAATGGTCACTGTCTCCCAGGGGTTCTTTCACCTTAAGCTCCCTAATCAAGTTTGCCTTATCACACATCACTGAATCCAGAATTGCCTATTCCCTAGAGGGCTCTACCTCAATTTCATTGACATTCCACAAATTCCTTTTCTTAGGATCTGCTACCAACCTGATTTTCCAGTCCACCTGCATATTGAAGTCTCCCACGATTGTTGTGATAGTGTCTTTCTTATATGCCTTTTCAAACCCCTGAGTTATTTTCTTTCCACATCCTGTTACTGCTAAGGGCCTGCACACAACTCCCATCAGAATTATTTCTCCTTTGCAGTTCCTCAACTCTACCCACGCAGATACCACACCTTCCAAGTCTATATCATTTCTTGCCATTGATTTCATTTAATTTCTTACTAACAAGGCAACTCTTCCATCAGTCTTGGATTAGTGGTCTGCCTCCTCACTGATGAGACAGATGGTTAGCATTGCTGGTCCTTTCCCAAGGATTTGAGATGAGGAAATACTTCTTCGCCTAGAAAGTGTGAGCCTCTACCTCAGAAAGCTGCCCAGGCCAAACCATTGAATGTTAGTAGTTAGATTTGGCTCTTCATGCCAAATGGATCAAAGGGTATGTAGAGAAAGTGGCAACAGGGGACTTAGTTGAATGATTAGCCATGATCATATTGAATTGTATTTTCTACATTTCTAAAATCCTGGGCAGTGCTGAACTGTCAGAATTGTCATCTTTCAGATGATTTTGTAAAGCTGTACCCCATTAGTATGGAGTTTTTAAAAAATCCTGTAGTACTGTCTGGATGAAGAGGAGGAGAGTTGTCCCCATTTCCCAGTATTTGTCCCTTGTCCAACTGAGTGAAAACAGATGGAATGGTCATTATTACATCATTGTTTGTGGGAGCTTGCTGTGCAACAGTTTGCTTGCCCTGTCTCTTCAATTACAACAGTGACTAGCTTCAACCAGCTGGACTTCACAGGCTGTGAAATACTAAACAATATTCTGAGATTGAGAAGGGCGTTCTAGAATTTCAAGTTATTTTGTCTTGCAGTTACTGAGTTAACATGGAACAGAAATCAGTCTTTTCTCCAGAGGCAGCAGACTGTTGTCTGAAATATATAGGTTGTCTTATGAGGAAAGTTTGGACAGACTGAGCTTGTACCTGTTAGAGTTTAGGAGAATAAGATGCGACTTGATTGAAATGTAAAATCCTGAGGGAGGTCTTCATAGGATGGATGTCGAGAAGATGTTCCCTCTTCTGGAAGAATCTAGAACCAGGGTCATGGTTAAAAGTCAGGGGTCATCCAATTAAAACAGAGATTCGGCTTTTATTTCTCCCAGAGTATTCAGAGTTTTTGGAGCTCTCTTTTTGAAAAGATGGTGGAACCAGAGCCCTTGAATATTTTTAAGGCAGAGGTGGATAGATTCTTATAAAGTAAAAGTATTGAAAGGTTATCAGGGATAGGCAGAATGTGAATTTTCAGGTTGCAATTAGATGAGCCATGCTCTTATTGAACGGGGAGGCAGGCCTGAGAGGTTGAATGGCTTACTTCTGCTCCTCATTCATAACTTTGTAGGCAAAAAAAGTTCACGGTTTTGTGACTGCTTCCTATGCGCCAAGTATGATTGAATTACATTCAATGCTTCTTTGAAATTGGGCAATATTATGAATTCCAAAGCAGCCTTCATAAACAGGCCTCTTGAATATGACAATGAGAGCCTAGCACAAAGAATGTGGAGTGAAGAAACCAATCATTTGGGCCCAACTTGTATTTATGGTCCACACAAACCTTCCCCCATAGCTCCATATCTCACCTCCTCAGCATAGCCTTTTATTTCTTTCTCCCTTGTGTTTATTTCCAGCTCCTCCTGAATTGCTCCCATACATCCTTCTTGCTTAACTCTGGCTTTCAAGAGTCGTCTGCAGTCTCACCAAAATGGTTAGGTTTTATTTTCAAAACATGACCTTAACGTAGAGCTAGGAGGATTGGGGCCCCTGCTCCTGTCTATACAACAATTCCACAGGTTGGGACTGCTTTCTGTTTGTCTTCATTCCAGCTTCAAGGACTCACCTTAGTGTTGTTGCCAACAAGCTAAATCACTGGGGGATATAGGCCCCACGATGACATATGAGGCTTAAAGTCAGTTACCCCCTGTAAATTTGGAGTGAACATTGACCATGAGCCACTGAATCCTGCTCTTCCTCACACTTTTTCTGTCTTTATTTACTCATGGCATGTGTGTTACTAGCTAGGCCAGCATTTATTGCCCATCCCTAATTGCCCAGAGGTCAGTTAAGAGTCAACCACATTGCTGTGGGTCTGGAGTCACATGTAGGCTAGACCCAGGTAAGGACGGTAGTTTCCTTCCCTAAAGGACGGTGGGTTTTTCCAACAATCTACAATGGATTCAGAGTCATTATTAGACTCTTAATTTGACTTTTTTCTACTGAAATCATATTCCACCAGCTGCCATGGCTGGATTCAAAGCCTTTGAGAAGGTGATGGTGAGCTGCCTTGTTGAGTTGTTGCAGTGCATTTAGTGTAGGTACACCCGAGGGGCTGTTTGCAATCAGCACGAGTCATAGCAGCAGTTTACTGGCTAATTTCAACATGCTTCACTGCCTTGGGGATACTAAGTCCAATTGCAGTAACTATGACTGAGGCCAGACCATTGCCCACAACAGGGTCATCAACAGCAGCTTTCAAATCCACAGTTTCTATCACTTCAATGGACTTGGGCATCCAGTTCCGGGGAACACCACTCTCTTGCAAGTTCCCCTTCAAGCTATGCGCCATCCTGACTTGGAAATGTATCGCCATTCCTTTATATTGTTGGCTCAAACTTCCTCCCTAAAATCACTGTGTCTCACTATACCCCAAGGACTGCAGTCACTCAAGGAGGCAACCCCACATCACCTTCTTCAGGGCAATTAAGGATGGGTAAATCCTGAAATTTTCTCGGTCTGTACAAGGTTGAACCAACATTGGCATCTTACTGAGCCACATTATACCTGCCATCCCATAGGGGCCATCACCCTGCCCGATCTACAAGCTTCTTGTTAACATTGTGTCCACTGTTGGGTGCAGCGCCACCGACAGGTTTCTGCCAGGATCGCTGCAGCAATTGGCCAGAAGAAACCCAAAGTAACAAAAACAGAAATTGCTGGAAAAGCTGAGCAGGTTGAGCAGCGTCTGTGGAGAGAAATCAGAGTTAACGTTTTTGGTCCAGTGACCCTTCCTCAGAACAGAAACCCAAAATAAAAACGTTTGTCCAGACACTCCCTTGTCTCTAAGGCAAAGAAAATGCCTATTCACTCTTAGGAGGATCCAAAGGTGCTTCACCGAAGAACCTTGAAGTAGTTAGAAAAATGCAAGTTCCTTCAGCCTGTATATGTTGACAACTAAATCCCTTATTAATTGATTTATAGTGTCATACAGTGCTTACAATGCAGAAAGAGGACCTTCGGCCCATTATGTCCATGCTGCTTATCAAGCATCATCTACCTTCTGCTGTTCTGAAGAAGGGTCACCAGATCCGAAATGTTAACTCTGATTTCTCTCCACAGATGCTGCCGGACCTCCTGAGCTTTTCCAGCAATTTCTGTTTTTGTTCTGTCTACTTTAATCCCCTTTTCCAGCACTTGGCCCATAGTGTTGAATGCCATGGCATTTCAAGTGATCATCTAAATACTTATTAAATGTAATGGTTCCTGTCTCCATCATCTTTTAAGGTGTTGAGTTCCAGGTACCCTCCGCCCTCTGGATGAAAAATTCTTTCCTCTAAACCTCCTGCTCCTTCCTTTAAAACTGTGTCTCCTGATCAGTGACTCCTCAATGAAGGGGAAAAGTTTCTCTCTTTCTACCCTTTCTATGCTCCTCATAACTTACTACACTTCACTTGGCTCCCCCTCAGCCTTCTCTACCATAAGGAAACCAACTCCAACCTATCTTTTCCCTCTTAGCTGTGTTGTGAAAATAAAAAAAAAACTGAGATTGTTTTCCTTAGAACAGAGAGTGCCATGGGAAAATTCGATGGAGGCTTTCAAAGTCACTGAACATTTGAAGTGATAAATAGAGAGTAACGCTTTCCAAAGACAGAATTATTAATAAGAGCTGGTGGAGTGGGGTTGGGTGGGAGTAAGGAGACTTTTGTGACAGGGCAAGTTATATACGGAATGCGATGCATTAGTAAAGAGCGGTGGAAACAGGTTCAGTAATAACTTTCAGAAAAGCAATTGGAAAAGCATTTGAAAGGGAAAGGTTTTTTTATGGCGAAAGAGCAGGGAGTAAGACTAATTAGATAACTCGTTAAAAACTGGTGTAGACATCATGAGCTCAAAGCTTTCATCCTGTGTTAAACATTCTATGATGCTACTCAGGCAGCTTGTAGCAATGTGTTTTCATTTGCTATGAAATTTGTAAATTGAATTATCAGAAGATACATCATACAAAAGCTTTCCTTTGAAAACATTTTTTCAAAGACTTACTATTCCTAAATTTATCACTTGCTGTACCAGCTTGCAGGACCTAACAATTTATAACCCAGAGAGAACTATCACAGTGAAAGGCTCCATCGAAGCTTGTTGTAAGGCTGAGGAAGATATCATGAAAAAAGTGAGAGAAGCCTATGAGAATGACATTGCTGCTATGAATGTAAGTTTAAATGTCATATCTTCTCTTCTACTCAGGCATCATTTCTAA
The DNA here is from genome assembly GCA_024137785.1 of Ginglymostoma cirratum. Taxonomy (NCBI): domain Eukaryota; kingdom Metazoa; phylum Chordata; class Chondrichthyes; order Orectolobiformes; family Ginglymostomatidae; genus Ginglymostoma; species Ginglymostoma cirratum. Next base: position 4,489,488 of record JAHRHZ010000105.1, read on the forward strand.
TTTGGCTTTCACTTTATTGGGCATGAAGTTTCTAATTTCCTTTTATATATTCATCCTCGTTTTGTTTTTCTCTCTACGCCATTCTCTCCCTATGCATTTCTTTTCATAGATTTGTTGCTTTCTATTTCATCTCTCATCCACTATCTATATTTCTCTTTCACTGTGTTCGATCACCCTGTTTATTTTCGCTGTTTCCATTCTCCTTTTCTCTTCATTGTCTAAAGTTCCTGTACCATTAGAGAATAGCTGCCCAGGTGTAACACAGCTGGATCTCTCTGAGAGTACCTGCCCAGGTATAACATTGCTGGATCTCTCTGAGAGTACCCGCCCAGGTGTAACACTGCTGGATCTCTCTGAGAGCACCTGCCCAGGTGTAACATTGCTGGATCTCTCTGAGAGTACCTGCCCGGGTGTAACACTGCTGGATCTCTCTGAGAGTACCTGTCCAGGTGTAACACTGCTAGCTCTCTCTAAGAGTATCTGCCC
>JAHRHZ010000105.1:4489983-4564380 GCA_024137785.1 Ginglymostoma cirratum
ACCTGTCCAGGTGTAACACTGCTAGCTCTCTCTAAGAGTATCTGCCCAGGTGTAACACTGCTGGATCTCTCTGAGAGTACCTGCCCGGATGTGACATTGCTAGATCTCTCTGAGAGTACCTGCCCGGGTGTAACACTGCTGGATCTCTCTGAAAGTACCGGCCCAGGTGTAACACTCCAGTATGTCTAAAGTGCTAATTCGTAAACTGTTCTTTTCTAAGCTCCAGGCAAACTTGATTCCTGGTCTCAATCTGAATGCTCTGGGCTTGTTCCCACCTTCCTCATCTACCATCCCGCCTCACCCTGTTGGAGTGGCACCAGCAACACCTTACGGTCCCTACATGGTGAGTGACTTATTGTGAGATTCAGGTCTACCCACTTTGTTTAGGAGTGAGACCTCTGATCAATACAAACCTGGGAGGATTGTAGATAGTCAGGGAAGAACTTTCAAAAGGAAATTAGAACTTTAATTACAAAGGAAATACTGAGAGAGTGATGGAGGAAAGAGTCGGGGAGCAAGACTTTTAAAAAGGAAGCAAAAGTATTGTAGGCTGCAAAGCCTCCTTCTCTGCTCAGAGGTCATTTTTAAGATGCGATTGAGTCCACGTGAGCAGCATTGATAAAGCAACACATCTCCCAGTACCTATTGAGTCAATGGAAATTATCTTCCAACGAAACCTGCTGAGTGTGATTATGTCAAAATTGCAATCAGGCACTATGACTTCCTCAGTTGGATTTTGGAAGATGCAAATCAGAGGCTACGTTTTCAGCCTGTTTTGGGTTTTCAAATTAACATTCAGCCTGTGGGAAAGCTATTTAAGGGATGATGCTGAGCTTTGGCCAGGAATGACAACGCGTTTAATTTCTGCAGCAAACCTCCGATCCTGAGACAGTCCATGTATTCATCCCAGCCCAGGCTGTGGGTGCCATTATTGGAAAGAAAGGGCAACATATCAAGCAGCTTTCCCGATGTGCAGAGGCTTCGATCAAGGTGAGCACATTTGCATTTTTCCATTAGTTCTCTAAGGTGATGACGAGTTTTCTTATCGTAAAGGCTTTGTTAGCAAACGAGTTGGGAAGGCAATAGGTGTCAGTTAGATTGTGGGGACTGGAGTTATACCTGGCCCAGAATAACAATTATCAACATACAAATTAAGAGCAGGAAGAAGACATTTGGCTCTTAAAGCCTGTTCTGCCATTTGCTAAGAACATTGCTGATCTGATTGTGACTATCTGTCTACCACCTATAATTGCCTTGTTAATCAAGCATCTGTCTAAGAGACAAAAAAATTGCAGATGCTGGAATCCAAGGTAGACAAACTGGAGGCTGGAAGAACACTGCAAACCAGGCAGCATCTGGACAAAAGGAGAAGTCAACTCCAAAACCTTAGGGAGAAGTCAACGTTTCGGGTATAACTCTTCTTCAGGACTGAATGTGGGGGTAGGGGCAGCTGCAGATAAAGTAGGGGGCGGGTGGGATGGAGGTGGAATGGTGAAGATCAGTGGACATTGGTGGTAGGTATGACCTGGTTGGTCGATGGGATGGATGTATCCGGTTGGTGACTGGAGGGGAGGGTCAGAAGGTGAAATGGAAGGGAGGAGGTGGGGCTGGAAGGGGAGCCGGGGAATGGATGGGAAGGTTATTTGAAATTAGAGAATTCAATGCAAAGTCCTCTGGGCTGTAAGGTGCCCCAGTGGAAGATATGGTGGTATTCTTCAAATTTGCATTGCGACACGGGACGAGGCTGAGGACGGACATATCGAAGGGGGAGTTGGGCAGGGAGTTGAAATGGGCGGTGACCAGGAGGTTAGGTTGGCCATTATGGGCCAGGTGAAGATGCTTGGCAAAATGGTCACCTAGTCTACGTTTGGTCACACTGACGTAGAGAAGACCACATCAGGAGCACCAGATGCAATAGACTAGGTTGGAGGAGATGTAGGTGAAGCTCTGTCTCACTTGGAAGGGCTGGTTAGGACCCTGAATGGAGGTGAGGGAGGTGGTGAGTGGGTAGGTGTTGTACCTTTAAGGTTACAGAGGAAGGTACCAAGCAGGTTGGAGTGGTTGGTGGGGAGTGTGGCGCAAACTGAGGATGAGGACAAGCTCAGCCAAGCGGAGTAGGGTGGTGGTGGGTGGGATGCTCCAGGAAGAGGCGGAGAGCCCCGAGACCATCCTGGTGGGGGATGGACATGTAAAGGGATTGCGCATCAATGGTAAAAAGGAAGCAGCTGGAACCTACAAACTGGAAATTCCAAAACTAGAGTAAAGTGTCAGAGGAATCACAGATGTACTTGGGCAGGGGCTGGACCAAAGGAGAAATGACTGAGTTAAGGTAGAAAGGGATGAGTTCTGTGGGGCAGGAGCAGGCTAAAACAATGGGTCTGCCCGGACGGTCCTGTTTCTAAATTTTTGGAAGCAGGTAGAAGCGAGCTGTGCGAGGCTGGGGAGCTATCAGCTTGGAGGCAGTCGGGGGGAGATCACCAGATGAAATGAGGTCAGTGGCCGTAGTTGATACAATGGCCTGATGTTCCATGGTGGGGTCATGTTCCAGGGGAAACCAGGAGGAGGTGTCTGAGAGCTGGCGCTCAGCCTCTGCAGTGTAGAGGTCAGTACGTCAGACTACAACAGCATCACCCTTATCGGCAGGCTTAATAACAAAGTCTGAGTGCATGGAGTGCAGTCAGTTCGGAGGGAGATACGTTGCATTGGCTGAGGGGGTGCAGAGAAATTGAGATGACCAATGTCTCGTCGACAGTTCTCAATGAACAGATCGAGTGCAGGTAAAAAGCCAAAGGGAGGGGTCCAGCTGAAGGGAGAGTGTTGGAGCTGGGCAAAGGGGTCTGTGGGTCAAGGAGAGAACTCTTGTCCAAAGAAATGGGCACAGAGGCAAAGTTCAACGGAAGTCAAGTTCAATGTCGGGTCATGCTCAAAATTCATCAAGTTGGGGGCGCAGAAGGATAAAGCAGAGGCCTTTGCCGAGTACGGAGCATTTAGCATCAGAGAGTGGAAGATCAGGAGGGATTTTAGTAACACCTGACAGGGGGTGATGTTTAGGGTCAGGATGGACTCAGAGGGGAGGGGGGGAGAGGAAGGTTGCGGAGGGCCATGGGTATCTCTGAGTTGTTGCATATTGTATGCCTTGATACCTGAAAGGAAAAGAAAACGTTTCTTGTTACCACGGCAAATGAGCTGGAGGATGAAGTGGAATGTGAATTCTCTGATTGGAGCTGTTAATCTGGTTCAATCAGGGAGCCCTGGCTGACAGATATAAACAGAAGCATTGGACATGCTGTTCACTCAGAGCTGGATCATTGTCAAGGGCTCTCCACGTGTAAACAAAGGGTAACTGGGTGTTGGGATACCAACCTCTGTGGAGTTATTTAATGTCCCTTGTGATTTTAGAAATCTGTACAAAGTCAGCCCTCCGACACTCCACAGAAAAAAGTCCCACCCTATCCAGCCTCTCCATACAATTCAAACCTCCAGTCTCAATAACATCTTTTGCAAATCTTTTTTGCACCCTTCCTGATTTAATAACATCCTTTCAATAGCTGGGTGAACAGAATTGTATGCAGTACTCAATGTGGCCTTAGCAATATCTTGTACAGCCATAACATGACATCCCAACTCCTGTACTCAATGCTCTGAGAATGGAGGCCAACATGCCAAATACCTTCTTCTACCTGTGATGCCACTTTCAAAGAACTGTCTGCCTGCACCGCTAGGTCTGTCTCTTTGACAACACTCCCCAGGAGCCTACCATTAACTGTGTAAGCCCTGCTCTGGTTTGTCTTAACAAAATTCAACACCTTGCATTTATCTGAATTAAACTCCATATACCATTCCTTGGCTCACTGGCCCAGTCAATCAAGATCCCATTGTACCCTTAGATAACCTTCATCACTGTCCACTATACCACCTATTTTGATGTCATCCACAAAATTATAAACATGTCTCCTATATTCTCATCAAAATCATTTATATAAATGATGAACAACAGTGGACCTGGCACCGATCCTCGTGGCACACCACTGGTCAGAGGCATCCAAACTGAACGACAACTCTTCACCACTTCTGTGTCCTACCATCGAGCCAATTTTGTATCTAGTTGGCTAGCTCCCCCAGCTTCTATGGGACCTAACCTTACTAACCAGTCTACCATGCGGAACCTTATTGAAGGCCTTGCTAAGGCCCATATGGTCAACGTTTACTGCTCTGCCTTCATCTAGCTTCTTGGTTACCTCTTCAAAAAAAGGTCAAATCAAATTTGTGAGACACAATTTCCACACACAAAGCCGCACTGACTTTCCTGAATCAGTCCTTGCCTTATCTATATAATCCCATCTTGGCTTCACTTTCTTCATATCCTTTATTGGTAAATAAAAGGAACCTAGTTAGAGTTAAACAGCTTTGGGACACCCTCAGATTGTGAAGAGCATTGTAGTGTTGTTCAGAGTTATGAGGGGATTTTGTTGAGTAAATATGGAGAAATATTCCGCTGGCAGGAGTTTTGGTAACCAGATGATAGAATTGACGAAAGAGCCGCAGTGTGATGAGGATTTATTTTTTGCGGAGCTGGTTGTTATGGTCTGGAATGCACTGCGTGAAATGGCAAGGACATGAATGTTCTCAATGACATTGGCATCCTGGGTGTCCCACATCCTGCAACTAGGTTTTAAGATTCGAATCCTTGTTTTCAAAACACTCCATGGTCTTGCTGCTCCCTATCTCTGTAACCAAAGCCATCTTACAACTGTCTTGAGATCTCCAATTCTGGCCTTGGGTTTTAATCACTGTACAATAAGCTGCCTCATCCTACGCTCTGGAATTACCTGTGCAAACCATTCTGCCAGTGTCATTTCTTTGGAAATGCTCCTTTAAAGCTACCTCTTTGGCCAAATCATTTGCTATACAATTGATGTCAAATATTGGCAGTTACATTCCAATGAAACACCATGTGCTGCCTGTATTTTGAGGCAGGTGCTACGTAAAGGCAAGGTGTTATGGCTGACACAAAATGGAAGTGGTCTGACTGTAGCTTCAGGCTAGGTGTAATTGCTTAATATCTCTCATTGCAGATCGCTCCAGCAGAAAGTCCGGACACCAAACAGCGCATGGTGATCATCACAGGACTGCCAGAGGCCCAGTTTAAGGTACAAAAGAGACAACTCCGTAAGAACGAGAAAAGATAATTACTAGCAATACCATGTCACTGCTGAAAACTTGATCGATATCATCTCACCTTCTTAAACAGAATTTGTTTTGTCTGCTTGAAACAAGTCCCATTCTGATCAACCAGTTAAAGGTTTGGAGATTTTTATATTTTTAAAGAGTGGTTTGTCAGGGCAGTGAGTGCTGGGTCAGGAACAGTGGTGGAGGCAGAATCTGTAATCACTGTGAAAAGGGATTTAGAAAACTGTTTCAAAGATGACATCTTTAATGTCAAGCTGTTGGAAAAATGACAAAGGAATGGGACTAAATGGAGGGCTGGCGGGTTGAATGGTCCCTCCTGCTTGGGAAGACACAATTGTTTTACAGCAAGGAGCATGAGTTTAGGATTAATGTAAACTGTCTTAAATTGTTATCCCCGTTCTGGAATGTTGGGGTATATCTCCCTTTCGCTTCACGCCTTTCTCCCTCTCACTCCACCCATTTCTTTCTACCTCTGCTTGTGTCCTTTTCCTTCACTTGTTTTCTCTTCTTCTATCTCTCTCCTTCTCTCTTCCCTTTCTCTCTCCCCCTTCCTCTCCACTTTGCCCCATCTTCCTCACTATTCAACCCTTTCCCTATCCCACTTACTGACATACGAATTGGGAGCAGGAAGAGGCTATTCAGCCCCTCGAGCCTAGACTGCCATTTAATAAGATAATAGCCGATCTGATTGTGGCCTAAACTCTTCTCTAATCTCTGACTCCCTTATCAATCAGGAACCTTTCTAACCTGCCATAAAGATGTTCAGTGACGCAGTCTTCACTGCTCTGTAGGGAAGAGAATTCATAGACTAACAACACTCCATGACGGAAGAAAATTCATCCTCTACATCTCTGCCTTATATGGAAAATCCTTTATTTTTAAATGGGATTGCTATTTGTACTGGTTCACTCCCCTGTCGCTCTTTCACTCTTTCTTGCTTCCTCCCTGTTCTTCTCTTCTCCCATCCCTGCTCCTCCCATCCCTGTAGTTGTAAGAATTCCACATGAAATTGTCTTGTGCCAGATTGACGCTTAAAGTTGCACCAATCAACAAAACTGGCAAAGCTCCTGTAGATTAGAGCCTTTGTACCACTGTTTGATGAGGCGTCAGTTTGTTACCAAGACAGGGCACAGTGGCTCAATGGCTCAGTGGTTAGCACTGCTGCCTCACAGTGCCAGGAACCCAGGTTCGATTCCACCCTCGGGCGACTGTCTGTGTGGAGTTTGCACAATCTCCCCATGTCTGTATGGGTTTCCTCCACTTTCCTCCTACAGTTCAAAGATGCTGTTAGGTGGATTGGCCATGCTAAATTTCCCCATAGTGTGCAGGCTAGGTGGATTAGCCATGGGAAATGCCAGGTTAGGGGTAGGGAGGTGGATCTGGGTGGGATGCTGTTCAGAGGCTTGGAGCGACCTCGATTGGCCTGCTTCCATACTGTTCAATGATTCTGCGAACTTCGTGCTCTGCTTTCCATTGGTGTGAACAACAGCTGGGGACAAAATTGAATTCCCCTACTGTGGTGGTCAGGTTACACATGGAGAATAGCCATATTTGAGAGTTACCAGCACATTTCAGTCAGCAACAACAGGGGAGATAGGGCGAGGACACACAGAATGGTTTAAATGACATATTTTTGTTCTCTCCTTCCCCCAGGTCCAGGGCAGGATCCACGGGAAGCTGAAAGAGGAAAATTTCTTTGGACCCAAGGAAGAAGTCAAACTTGAGACGCACATTAAAGTAGCTGCCTCAGCAGCTGGCAGAGTGATAGGAAAGGGAGGCAAAACTGTAAGGGCCGGTGATGGTTTGTTGCTGTTTGATCTTGGTTTTGAAAGGGGGAGTAAAGATGAAGTCGACAGAAGCTGTCTGATGTGATCTTTAGAATGGATCAGTTCACTGCCAAATCAGAAGAGGAATGTAAGACCATACAGAATAAAAACAGAAATTGCTGGAGAAACTCAGCAGGTCTGGCAGCATCTGTACAGAGATAAACAGAGTTAGTGTTTCAAGTCCAGCATGACTGGTGTTCCTAGGAGGTGCCATATTGGACTCAGTGTTAACTCTGCTTCTCTCTCCCCAGATGCTGCCTGACCTGCTGAGTTTCTCCAGCACTTTCCGTTATTATTTTGGATCTCCAATATTTGCAGTATTTTGCTTTGTTTCACCATAAGGAGCAGGATTAAAGCACAGCCTTCAATTTGAACCTGCTGTGCTATTTAGTGAGATTGTGGCAGATCTTAGATTTCTGCTTCCTTCATCATCTCCATAATCCTTGACTTATGTTGCATTTAAAAACCTATTGACCTGTTTCCCCCCGCCGAGTCTGCTCAATGACTAAACACCCACAAGGACCCAGAACCTACAGTGAGAGGAAATTTGTCTTCATCTCAATCCTGAATCAGCTGACCCCTTACTCTGAGCCTGCAGCTCTTTGTTCTAGATTCTCCAGCCAAAACATGTTGCCCTGTCAGGCTTCTTAAGCATTGAATAAATTTGACTGAGAAAAATTCACTTCCTTCAGGAAACCAGGGAATACAGTCCCAGATAGGAAACAGGGTCAGAGGTCATTAAACTTGAAGTAGCTTTTCCAACATCAGTTGCTACACACAGTTGTAATAAAACCCATTGAAAATGAACATCATTAGCTGTAAAGTAACTCCATTTATTGTAATACCCTTAACTTTTACAAAAGACAGAGGAAGGAAAGGGTTCCTAATCTATTACTACGTAGCTCAAACTATACCCTTTCAAAACCTCTAAGTGTACACCCAATCAATCACAGTTAAAAGACAAACAGTTTAACATGTTCTCTGGCTACTGTGGTGTAATGGTGCGCACGCTGGACTCTGAATCCTGTGATCTGAGTTCGAATCTAGGTGGCGCCTTCTTCCTGGTGAAGAGACTGACGAGCCCTGGAAAGTCTGTCGTTTTATCCAAATATTGATTGGAAACTTTTTAGTTGTAATAGTTTAGATGGAGCGGATTTTGTCCATTGCGTTCAGGAAGGATTCCTCACACAGTACGTAGATAGACCAAAACAAGGAGAGGCCACTTTGGATTTGGTGCTTGGCAATGAACCGGGCCAAGTGTTAGACCTGTTGGTAGGAGAGCATTTTGGCGGTAGCGATCATAACTCTGTTACTTTTACAATAGTCATGGAAAAGGATAGGTACATACAGCAGGGTAATGTTTATAATTGGGGGAAGGGTAATTACAATTCTGTTAGGCAAGAACTGGGTAACATAAAATGGGAACAGATGCTGTCAGGGAAGAGCACCATTGAAATGTGGAGATTGTTTAAGGATTGTTTAAGAGCACACTGTGTGTGCTCGATCTGTTTGTCCCTAGCAGGCAGAGAAGATGTGGTCAAGAGAGAGGTTCTCAAGAGAGGTTGAACGACTAGTTAAGAGGAAGAAGGATGCTTATATAAGGTTTAGGAAACAAGGATTGGAACAGGTTCTAGAGGGATACATGTTAGCCAGGAAGGAGCTGAAGAAAGGGCTTAGGAGAGCTATAAGGGGACCTGAGAAAACCTTGGCAGATAGGATCAAGGAAAACTCCAAGGCTTTTTACACGTACGTGAGGAATAAGGGAATGACCAAAGGAAAAGTAGGGCCGATCAAGGATTGTAAAGGGAATTTGTGCACAGAGCCTAAAAACAACTGAGAGGGACCTAGTTGTAGAGGAGGACAGTGTGAAACAAGCTGGTAGGCTAGAGGAGGTGGATGTTAGTAAGGAAGATATACTAGGAATTTTGAGGAACTTGAAAATAGATAAATCCCCTGGGCCTGATGGGATTTATCCAAGGATTCTATGGGAAGCAAGGGAAGTGATTGCAGGGCCTTTGGCAATGATCTTTTTGTCCTCATTGTCCACGGGTATAGTGCTGGAAGATTGGAGAGAGGCAAACGTCATTCCCTTGTTCAAAAAAGGGAATAGGGATAACCCTGGAAATTACAGGTCAGTTAGTCAGTGGTGGGCAAATTATTGGAAAGGGCTCTGAGCGATAGGATTTATGATCACTTGGATAGGCACAGTTTGATTTGTGATAGTCAGCATGGAGGGGTACATCATGCCTCACAAACGTTATTGAATTCTTTTAGGAGGTGACCAAACAAGTGGATGAAGGTAGAGCAGTGGATGTGGTATACATGGATTTAAGTAAGGCGTTTGATAAGGTTCCCCATAGTAGGCTCATGCAGAAAGTAAGAAGGCATTGGATAGGGGGAAATGTGGCAGATTAGATTCAGAATTGCCTGACCCTTAGAAGACAAAGGGTGGTAGTGGATGGAAAATATTCAACATGGTGCTTAGTTACAAGTGGTGTACCACAAGGATCTGTTCTGGGTCCTCTTCTTTTTGTGATTTTTGTAAATGATTTGGATGAAGGAGTGGAAGGGTGGATTAGTAAGTTCGCAGATGACACAAAGATGGGTCGTGTTGTGGATAGTGTGGAGGGCTGTTCTAGGTTACAAAGGGACATTGATAGGATGCAGAGCTGGGCTGAGAAGTGGCAGATGGAGTTTAACCCTGAAAAATGTGAGGTGATTCATTTTGGAAGGACAAACTTGAAAGCGGAATACAGGGTTAACGAAAAGATTCTTGGCAGTGTGGAGGAGCAGAGGGATCTTGGGATTCATGTTCACAGTTCCTTGAAAGCTGCCACCCAGGTGGATAGAGTTGTTAAGGCGGCGTATGGTGTATTAGCTTTCATTAATAGAGGGACTGAGTTCAAGAACCGTGAAGTTATGCTCCAGCGATACAAAACTCTGGTTCGGCCACATCTGGAGTATTGTGTCTAGTTCTGGTCGCCTCATTTCAGGAAAGATGTGGAAGCGTTGGAAAAGGTGCAGAGGAGATTTACCAAGATGTTGCCTGGAATGGAGGGAAGGTCTTACGAGGAACGGTTGAGAGAGTGGGGATTTTCTCTTTAGAACGACGAAGGATGAGAGGTGACTTGATACAGGTGTACAAAATGATCAGAGGTATAGATAGAGTGGACAGCCAGAGACTGTTTCCTAGGGTGGAGGCAACTATTACGAGGGGGCATAGTTTTAAAGTGAGTGGAGATAAATATAGGGGAGATGTCAGAGGTAGGTTCTTTACTCAGAGAGTGATCGGGGCGTGGAATGCATTGCAGGAGAGGATAGTGGAGTTGGGCTGATTAGGGGCATTTAAGCGGCTATTAGACAGGCATATGGATGACAGTATAAGGTAGGGGTGGAGGTTAGATAGACTTTAGGTTTAGGGTTAAAGTTCAGCACAACGTCATGGGCTGAAGGGCCTGTACTGTGCTGTACTGTTCTATGTTCTGTGTTCTATGTGCTTCGAGCAGAAAACGAAGATAGACAAGGTAAACAAAATTCCAAAGATCTAAAGTTCAGACCATAAGGTGGTAAGTTATTTTCTCACAATCCTTTTGATTTTGGCAATAATACACACTGTTTTCAGTAGAGAGACAGTTGTTCTTTGATTCAGCAGTTAATGAAGTAGACCTAGGTCTTTTCTTGGTTTAGGACTGTTTTTTTTTAAGCTCTCTTGGTTTTTCTGTCTTTTTCCCACAAGGAGAGGGAGTGTGCATGGATGTTTTCTGTTTGGAGGCCTTGGATGTTTCTCTTACTGCTGCCGCACACTTACAGCTTTTAAAATCTGCAGCTTGACCATTCAGAGGGCTTTTGACAAGCAGAATTTTCTGAACTCAAAAGACTCAGTGTCCCTCAGTTATGAAGTCTATTCCTCACCCCTTCGAAAAGCAACATTATATCAAAAAGCTCAAAAATATGCAGCAATTGATTTTTAATTTTCAACAATCTCCTGGTATTTCTCCTATAGATCTGAAAACTAACTTTCAGTTTATAATCCCAAAAAAGAAAATACACGGTCATTTGCTGTGGTCACACCTTCAGCTCTAAACTCTGAATTTCCTTCCCTTAACTCTGCCTCCCCATCTATTTCCTTCTTTGCGATGCTTGTTAGAAAATCCTCTGACCAAATCTGTAGTTATCTGCTCTAATATCTCCTGATGTGGCTCAGTGTCAAAATTTGCTTAAGACACCCTTGCACATGCTTTGGGATATTTTATTTCATTAAAGGTACATAATAAATACAAGCTGCTATTAACCGATCCTGTACCTGGCCCAGGAGTCCTTGCCATTTATTGTGTATTTATGCCTATGCATTAAAAATGAACAAGTTTAACTGACTGTGATTGTTGAGAACTCATTGCAGTATGATTCATCCTAACACTCAATCTCTGTGGTTCCTTTGCTGTAGGTGAATGAGCTTCAGAATCTGTCCAGTGCTGAGGTTGTAGTGCCTCGAGATCAGGTCCCAGATGAGAATGACCAAGTTGTCGTCAAGATCATCGGTCACTTTTACGCAAGTCAGGTAAGCACCCATTCACCTGCCTCCAGTGGGTTCCAGAAAGCAAATGGACTGTATCCGTTTCTACTCAGCAATGTAGGTGATGGCCAGTCACTGGTTCATTCCTCAGGGCAATGCCCTGACCAATCAGAACCAATCTGCCTGACTTAAAATTTAATAAAAGCCTGCCTGTCAATTGTCAATCATCATTAAGTCAGGTACACTGCATGGTAGTGCCTCAGCCAGAGTCCACTTGTCAACCAATGAGCAAGAGATCCTCTCATGCAATGCAACTGCTGGTTGGAGTACAAGATGAAAGGCTCTGATGAGCTTTTTCTAACAAGTCTCAAATTCTGTACAACCAACTGACTAATTATTGAATTCTATTTTGAAGACCTCGATTAGATGTGTTTTCACCTGATTCTCGGGCAGAACAGTTCAGATCATGACCACATCCTGTGTAAAAACAAAGTTGCTTCCTGTAGCCATCGCTTCTCTTGTTAATCCTCTTAAATTGATTCTTGGCCAATAGGAGAGGTTTCTCCCCATCTACTTTATCCAAATAGAACATAGAACAGTACACCACAGGAATGGGCCCTTCAGCCCACAATGTTGTGCCGAACGTGACGCCAGATTAAACTAATCCCTTCTGCCTGCCCTTGCTCCATATCCCTCCATTCCTTGCATATTTATGTGCTTATCTAGAAGTCCCTTAAATGCCCCTATCATATCTGCCGCCATCACCACCCTGGCAGTGCATTCCAGACTCTTACCACTCTCTGTGTAAAAACACTTGCCCCTCTCATCTCCTTTGAACTTTCCCCCTTCTCCCTTCTCACCTTACATGCATGACCCCTCATTTTAGACATTTCAACTCTGGGAAAAAGACACTGGCTGTCAACTCTATCAATGCATCGCATAATTTTATACACTTCTTTCAAATCTCCCCTCAACCTCCACCACTCCAGAGAAAGTAACCTGAGTTTTTCTAGTCTCTGCTTGTAGCTCATACCCTCAAATCCAGGCAGCATCCTGGTAAACCTTTTCTGCACCCTCTCCAAAGCCTCCACATCTTTCCTGGAAAGTGGCAACCAGAACTGAGCACAGTACTATAAGTTAACAACGTGCAGAGCTGGACAAATACAGCAGGCCAAGCAGCATCAGAGGAGCAGGAAAGCTGACGTTTCGGGTCTCGACCCACCATTTCTGAAGAAGGGTCCAGACCCGAAATGTCAGCTTTCCTGCTCCTCTGATGCTGCTTGGCCTGCTGAGTTCATCTAGCTCTGCACCTTGTTATCTCTCACAATACTCTAAGTATGGCCTAACCAAAGTATTATAAATCTGCAACGTCACTTCCTGACTCTTGTAATCATTTTCCAGACCAATAAAGGCAAGCATGCCATATGCCTTATTCACCACCCTGTCTACTTGGATGGCCGCTTTCAGACACCCATGGACTTGAACCCCAAGATCCTCATGTACATCAATGCTATTCAGGGTCCTGCCATTAACTGTATACTTTTCCTTAACATTTGATCTCCCAAAGTGCAGCACCTCAAATTTATCCAGATTAAACTTCATTTGCCATTTCTCCACCCACATCTGCAACTGATCTATGTGCTCCTGTGTCATCTGATATCCTTCAGTGGTATCCATAACTCCACCAATCCTTGTATCGTATGTAAACTTTACGAACCTACCCATCTATATTTTCATCCAAGTCATTTGTATATATCACAAACAGCAGAGGTCCCAGTACAGGTCCCTGCAGAACACCACCAGCTACAGACTGCCAGCCAGAAAAACACCCTCCATCACTACTCTCTGCATTCTATAAGCAAGCCAATTCTGAATCCATTTGGCCCAGTGGCCATGGATCCCATGCATCTTAATCTTCTGGATGAGCCTACCTTGAGGGACCTTGTTGAAAGCCTTACTAAGATTCTTGTAAACAACATCCATTGCTCTACCTTCATCGATCACCTTTGTCACCTCCTTTGTCACCGCCTCAAAAAATTCAATCAAGTTAGTAAGACATGATCTGCCCCGCACAAAGCCATGCTGACTGTCCCTAATTAGGCTATGCCTTCTAATTTTGAAAATATCCACCAAATCACTCCTTTAAACAGAGCAGCCCCTGCTTCTCTAATCTATCCATGTAACTGAAGCTCTTCATCTCTGGAACCATTTTCCTAAATTGTTTCTTCACTCTCTCTAATGCCTTCACATCTTTTTAATGTGCAGTGCCAAGAATAGGACACAATACTCCAGTTGAGACCGAACCAAGGAATGAAAAATGTTCATTATAACATCCTTTTGACACGACACTACTTCTCTGAGCTTAGTCCCATTGCTTTTGTATCCTGGCGCTACACAAAGCACAATCAGGTAGCAATGGTTGAAAGTTGCAAAGGATCCTGCTGATTTTAAATGGCCAGGAATTTGGGCTCCACTATTCTCCTCACAACTTTACTTTGTGAGTGGTGCTCAAGCGAAATAATATATGACAGACTGTCCTCAGAAAATACTGAGTCAGTGATATAATAACATAGATTGCACAAATTCCAGGGCTATGCATTTCTGAAATTTTTAAGTTCCATCCTCCAACAAGAAAGCAGTTCTGATTTACTCTATATCCATTTTTCTATCAGTACAAAAACATCTAAACTCACCAGGGAGAGATTGGTAATAGGAATCGTCACATCTTATAACAACAGCAAATTTGCACATGATTTTCCTTTTGTCAGAAATTGAAATTTAAACTGCTTAATTCACCAAAGTAAAATAGCATTTGCAGACTTTAAACCCAGAACAATCTCCTGGCACTAAAGGAGGCCACTTAGTCCATTGTTCTAAAAGCTGATCTTTGAAAGGTCTGGAAAACATTGCTCCACAGTACTGTTGGCCTGGGGAACTAATACATGAGCAACTGCTGAAAATCTGAAGTAAGAACAGAAAATTCTGGAAATACTCTGGTCAGGATGCCAGCACGGTGGCTCAGTGGTTAGCACTGCTGCCTCACAGCACCAGGGACCCAGGTTCAGTTCCACTCTCGGGTGACCTTATGGAGTTTGCACATTCTCCCTGTGTCTGCGTGGGTTTCTTCCGGGTGCTCCGGTTTCCTCCCATGGTCCAAAGATATGCAGGTTAGGTGGACTGGCTGTGCTAAATTGCCCCTAGTGTGCAGAGATGTGCAGGCTGGGTGGATTAGCCATGAGAAATGTGGGGTCACAGAGGTGGGAGGGGGCTTGGGTGTGGGTGGGATGTTCTTCAGACGGTTGGTGTGGATTCAATGGGCCAAATGGCCTGCTGCCACTCTACAGATTCTATGATTCAAGAGGAAACTTCTATTGAGAGAGGAAAACAGTAATGTTTGGGCCAGACTACTGCGAAACATAGGATTCTGAAATGAGGGGTTCCATTGCCCATTAGTTGGTGTGGAATGTAGCAGGATTAATGCTCAGAAACATAACCGCAGGTTCAAATCCAAGTTTCTTTAGTTCTATAATGAGAAATAAGGATGTCCCCTCTCTACCTGATGTGTTGAGAAGTTTTGTATTGATTGAAGTAAATAAGAATTGTTTTCTTGGTCTGAAACACTTTCCAAGTTATGTGGCCCTAGAATTTGTGGAATCTATATTATTACTCCACTGGCAGAGTGTTAAAAGAAAAGACACAGCTTGCAGAGTCTGTAGCAGGCATATGTGTCCAAACTTGATTTACTTGCTGTAAGCAATGGTTATGTTCATAAAATTAAAAATCTTATTGAAAACATTTTCAAAATAATTTAGCATATTGTTGAATTAAGACGTTTTATGAGAATTAAAGTCTAGTATTGTTGTGCAAGATGTAATGTTACTGTCAGTTCTTAGCCATCCTTGAATGTACTAATGACGACAACAAAATTGCAGCATTGATACTTCTACAATAACTTCACTCAGCCAAGCCCGGGTTTAGTTTGGCTTCAATATATCTAAAGAAATAGATATCCCTGCATTTATGTAGTGAGCAAACATTAATTTTCTGCTTGAAATAAGTTCTAAATTTAAAACTAGCAACTTTTGAAATTGACATTAATGCAAACCAGTATTGGGATTACTTTCTCTGGTCGATATCAGCGACCAGTCTGTGTTAAATGTCTCCAATTTAAATGGTCGAGACTGTATTTGTATCCAAATTTCAGCCCTTATTATGACATGAGTTGATTAATATATTAACCAGATTATTAGATATAATGATTGAAATTTAACAGGAGTGCGCTTTTCTTTAACACTCTCCCCACTATTGAACTCCTGACAAAGGTTTGTGTTTATTAATTCCCACAACCTTTATCTTAAATACAAAATTGATCTGTCTGTTTGCCTCACAGCTAGCACAGAGAAAGATCAGGGAAATATTAGCTCAAGTCAAACATCAGCAACAGCAGAAGGTACAAAGCAACCAGTCCCAGCCTCGGAGGAAGTGAAAACACCAAAATATGCCAGACACGTCCCAACAATGAAGACAGATGCCAGGCCAAAGAGTGGCTGTGTTTAGATCAACATTTTGTTCACTTTTTAAACTGTGGAAGGCTAAGTAAACATTGTCGAAAGAAGTTATAATAATAGGCATAATTTGGTGTAATTTAAGACTTTTTTTCTCTACTTGAACTATGTAAAGGAAAATTTAGAGTAGCAAAACCTCAGTTCCATGTGGGGACCAGGCCAAACATGCTCTCTAGATATTGGCAATATGTCATCTGGGAGATTGGAGAAACTGTTACTTGTATAGATCTGGAACCCCTTTCCACTTAGATCTATACTGGTTATCCTGTTACAGATTGATTCCTACCAATTTTGGGTTTGTGACTTATTTCTGATGACAAGTTGCTTGTTATTCATGGTGGAATGACTATACTAGCAACTTTTTGAGAAGGATCCTCCCAATTTGATCCCTCTACAATGAGTGGATTCTTCTCTCCTGCCTTTCCTAAAACCCATCATTGTGCTTTCACTCTATTTCTGATGGTTGGTTTCGGGGAGACATGTAATGCTGGCCAGGTTATCGACAAGGTGATGTGGTAAATATGGTTGGGTTTGTGGACTATGGACAACAGAAAAATTGGATTCCAACGTAAAAGTATTCCATTACTCATCAATGACGAACAAAAGGCAAATCTGATTATGGGATGTGGGAAGTCAAGAGAGAAAAACATAATATCCAGTGACAAGTTGTTTAAGTAGGCAATCTACCTCATAGCCGTCAGAGGACAAGTAATGGCCATCAGATCTATCCAATTAGATATAGTTGTAGACTTCTAGCTTTGTCACTGAATGCAGGTCGGTATATTTTTTCTTAGGGTAGTCGGTAATTGAAGCAAATTTAATGACTTTCCACAACCTTTAAGTCATGACCCCAAAGCATTTGATTAATTTTCACTAAATTGAAAGATGTGAAACACACTAATGGTTAAAATAGCATTCATTTATTTTTAAAAGCTACATGACTCAGTGTAGGAATAATATAAACTTGTCTATGTCAGGTACCATTAGGTTGTGGGCTGTAGATACATTATAAGAGACACACACAAGTAAAATCTTGTTTATGGATCTTTGGAGCTGAATACAAATATTCTCAAAATAGATATAAAGTTTCCATTGAGGTCAAATCTTTATAGTGAGATGCATAATGTATGGGATAAGGAGCAGCAGAACAAAAAAAAATTTGGAATGGCTTTGGAAGGTGAATGTGATGAGCGCTGCAGAACGGTTCTTAATGGCTTGTTGTCCATATCAAAAAGATTCCAAGAATTGAACTTCTGTATTTTGGCTTTAATTTTAATTCAAACAGTAGACCACTAGACCTATGGAAGGTTGCTTTCTGTGCCAGTTCCAGGACTGCTAGCTGAGTTAGGAGGTAGATGGTTAGGTTGAATGCAGCATGTCAGCCAGTGTACACTGATAGCTACATCCTGTGAATGGAAAATTAAGGCCCTACTGTGTTTCAGTCGGAGTGGAGTTGATTTTTCATTGAGTGTATCTCTGGAATCTTGTTTTAAAAGAAAACCCAATAAAGTCTGGAGAGAACTACCCTGCTTTATGCCAATTGTAAATGTTTGACTTCAATGGAATCTTCTAAAAAATGTTGGGAAATTATTAAAGACACAATCTTCACAAATGCTTTCTACAGATAATTATTGTTCAACAGTCTCTAAAAGGGATTTTGGCATTACGCAACAATGCACACAAAGGTACATTCCATTCTTCTTCCTCTGCCTGTACCACCAATCAATTGGTAGGATACCATGAGCTAGTTGAGCTTTGCTCAATGCTGAGTATATTTTTGGGATGGGCAGAATCTGTGGAATAAAATTGGGATGCAGAGAAAAAAAGCAACCTTCATTTGAGCTAAACTGATTCTTGACTTATCTAATTTTATTCTTTTATACTAAGCCTTCCACAGTGTTAAAACGCTAGAAAATTGTGTATTCTTGCCAAAACTTAAATGAACTGTGATGATTGATAAGGTAATGCCAACCATGTGTGGTATTAACTTAAAATTTATTCCGCTTTCTTGAACTAAACTTATGAATTAATTCCTTCCAAGTGGTCAAGATTTTAGTGTGGTGTTTTTCCCACAATAAACATGTCATCTTCTTGTGTCAGACAGAGTTACAATCGGAACTTTGTGTGGTGGACACAAATCTGTCTTGATTTTATCTTGTCTTTTTTTTTCCAACCCTGGAATTTGTAGTAAGGAAAGAAAGTGGAATGAAACTAAGAGTCCCACATGTGAGGAGTATGGTATTAACTGAAAGAGATTAAAAATAAGTGAAACATTGAAAGAGAGAAAGATAAACAACTTTGATATCTGGTCCAGTCCCTTTTCTAGGAAAGTTTTTTTTTAATTAATTGAGTTGTGAAAAATAAAATTGAGAGAGAAAGAGAAAACATGACACTGCTAAGGAACACCGAAGGAAGTATATTCACCAGTGATGGCCCAGGGCATTACTGTGTGCTTTTACTAGACTACCTCAGGCGTTTAGTACCTCAACATTTGTTCCTTTTTTGCTTGCTGGTATTTTATATACTTATAAAGCTGATAGTCTTGAATATTTTATTTTTTTAATAAAAGAAAGTAAAATTTGCTGAGTTACGTACAACAGCCGGGAAATGCGTGGAGTGGGCTGTTAGTTTTGCCCCTGCTTCTAGTCATTGGAAGTGTTTAAATAATTAAAAAAGATTTGAACATTGCAGCAATTGCCTCAGATCTGAGGTACAGAGGTGCCACATTGGGAACAATTTGCATTTTTGTGTACTTAAAGGCAGTTGTGATGATGCAGCTAAATGCCACATTTTTCTATTTTTAGACATTGAAAATCACATCTAATTTTTTTTTCAGTTAGTGCTGTGTAAAAAGCTTGGATTTCCTACACTTACCCAGATTCTTTAGGCTTTGTCACTATTGTTGTGTTAGCTACTTTCAATATAAATAACTAATAGCCCTGTAATGTGTGAAAGATCTTATCTCTGCACACAATGCTTTTCATGATTATTTCCTCTATCCATATTTGTAATGAGAGTAAAGCCTCGAAATTGTATTACTCTGAAAGTATACCTTTCTATTTCTGTGAAACATGCATACGTTTAAAATAGGGCTGTTTGACCTCTGCAAGCCCTAGATTAGTAAATCTGCAGCCTTAACTTCAATGTCCCTAATTCTGTCTTCATCCCTGCTCTATTATTGCTCTTTTGTGACTTGCTGTGCACACAACTAGCATCTTAACACAGCAGAATATCTGAGTGGGATTCGTGTCTTTTGTCACTTTATATATATCTTTTACTTCCCGCTCCTCACTTCACCTGCCATTATTCTTCTCAATGTATTTATTTCTAACACAAGGCTTCAAAGCTGGAAACTTTCAGAGCTTCATTATTTGAAGCTCCACACTTTATGCTTTGAACTTCTGGTTAAGAGGGTAATCTCAAAAACAAAAATTCCTAGTGCTTCTTGCAAGTTATCTCTTATTTTCTAATCTTCCAGTCAGTTTTCCACAAATGTGAAAATGCAAACGAAAGAATTTGTTGGAAATCACCAAGTGGTGCAGCTTTCCTTTAAACTCCTCCCAATAACTGAAATAGATAATTCCAAAACAAAGGGAAAGGGCAATGTAGGACAGCAGCTGTTAATGACCTTATTTCAGCAGAAGAATAAGAGTTTGGAGCATATGACCTTCTGAATCACTATTGCCATCTCAATGTTCACAAGGAATATTAATTCGAGAACAACAGGCTGCATGTCTGTAAAGTCTCGGTTGCAGCTCCTGGTGAGGGTGAAGTGTTAAAACAGTGAGATAAGCTTCTCTTGAGGGCAAGTGGGAATGGACAATAAATGCTGGTGTTGGCAGTGATGTCTCTGTCCCATAAATAAAAATAAACAACTTGGAAGATAAGTCTAATTATTATGCCTTTTTTTATGATCTTGGGCTGTCTTCCCTACCCCATCCAGGTTGCAGATCCTCAAGTCTTTACTGATGCCTACAACCCAGCTCCCTGCCCAAAATGACCTCGACACATACACACAAAGCTGTGTTTGTACATGCATCCAGTCTCTTTAAAATAAAAGTGCTTTCAAGTTTATTTCTTTGTGTAATAATCTGGGAAAAAAATCCAAGTTTTTTGCACATGCCACCTGCTTTTGTTAAATACTTCATGTGGGAGCAAAGACTAGATTCTGAAAGTGGCTACGTTTGTGCAACGCCCATTCAACCATTGCTGTATTTTGTTTTCAGGTTAAGGCATTGTCCTCTATACAACCCTTCCTTTTATTTGCTTAAATCGTGAAACAGCCTATTCAGACTTCGGCCTTTTTTTTTTTGACCCTACAGCAAGCATCATCTCACCAACACCTGTTTGAGCCTTTTTATATCTTGAAGCTACAGTGCTGGCAATTGACACTTGCAGTGGTGGATTGCTGACAGCTATTGACAGTCCTGCCATAGACACTGTCTGCCTGGATACTGGGTCTGGTTGTCTCCTCCCGCAGAGCTCCATGTTAACTAAAACAAGAACAGAAATTGATGGAGAAACTGAGTTAGAAAACTTCTTTTTTGGAATATGCATGTTTGAAGAACCATAATATTAGGCAGCTTTAATGAAGTTCAGGGAATCAATAAATTTAAAGGTCAACAAAGTTCTGTTGGAAACATTATTGTAGGTCAGTTTGCTTTAGGGGCAAGTGCAAATTACAAACTTCCAGTGCACAAATACAGATGGAAAATTTTAGAAATATAAGGCAGAATGTCAGCAGCCAACTAGAAAAATGTACAGTTTAATGTTTTGCATAGTGAAGTACACCAGGGAAGTAGATTAGATTTGTATAAGACAAGGGTTTATGTCTTGGAAACCTTGTCCATTTCTCATTCCCAGTTCTGATGAAAGATCCTTATGAAGTTATTTATCCGGCTGTTGGCTTTCAGAAAAATGGAGGACTTGCCCTGTGTTTCCACTTTGAATTTCCAATCCGTAGCCTTTGTAATCTTTCCCATTGTACTTTGAACATCTGTAACAGACAATAGGAAAGAAAGACTGAGCTAGATTAACCTTTATGTCATAAGGTGAAATTACTTTGAAAGTAGTGGTCTGTGGTAAAGTTTTATGCCAAAGTTTGGCTTCACATGTTGATTAGAGCTTAGAGTTTATATGAGATTGGCTAATGAACACATCAAAGTGCATGTTAATTCCCACTGGAGAGCCTTAGATTCCAAACAGAGGTTTGATTTATCATTACAGATTTCATGTGAACAATTACAAGTTTAAGCTGGATCAATTGAGTCTGCAAAGCAGGCCACACATGCCGTAGACCTCCATAGAGTGAAACGGAACCATTCCAACACCTAAACCAGTTCTGATGAGCTTAGCTTAAATCCTAAGTGTTGCTTAAATCTGAGTGTTGACTGGAGCAGAACCCCTGATCGCATATTGTCCAGCCAGAAGGCCATAACTTTATTGGCTGTAAGGCTCTGATTTTGTCTATGTATGGAATAAATGGCCTGTGTTTTAATGCACTGCTCCATTCAGCTCCCCATGAATATTTTTGTAGCACAAGCATCTCTTTTTCAAACTCTTTAAAACCACTAAATGGACAGCCTCATGAAGGCCAGGTTTGCTCACTTCATTTAGCACCAAAACAACCAGCGGTGAGTTAGATGGTGGCGCTGAGCAGTGCAGAGAGTGAAATTAAATTAGGGTTATTAAATGAAGTGTTCACTCTGGCACAGATATTATTTTAAACAGGAAGACAACCAGATCACAACAGGCAGGAGACATTTTCTATGGCAGGACAGAGTTTAAGAATCTTAATACTTCAATTTGAGCTTAAAGAAAAGAATGAGTTTACACGGAGCATTTGTTTAAAAATAAAATCACTTGTCGGGCTGTTTGGAGGGCAATTAAAAGTTGATTATCCAACTTGTGGCCTGGCCTTTGAGTGGCACCAGAGTTTAACTCCAAATTGTAAAGATTCGTAATTGTCCATAGAATTGGGCCAATTTAAAACAAGAATATATGACATATCAACTAAGAATTGCCAGCTTGGTTTTGTTAAAAGGCAATGTCCAAATGATGTGGTTAATGTGGGTTAAGCTGTTAACCTTTAAGCCTCAGTTTATCCACAGGCTGCAGATCTCGATTTCTTAATCTGAAGTGTGTATGGTTGGCATTTCCTCCATGGGAATGAAACATGGAACATTTAAAGACAGAGGTCCACCTTGGGCTTCCCAAGGACCTTCTTGCCGTAATAGTTTTTGAAGGATTCTTATATAAGCTGCTGCCCAATTTGCACCTGTGCCCCAAAAGATCCTGTTTGAATTCTATCTGCTACTCCTGTGATAAGGTTAAACAAGCTGCTGTGTGGGGTAACTATCAGATAGAGTTGACTGTAGTTATTATGAAAGACTCTTTGGCTTCCAGGTAACTTAGATTAGCATTTGGCCATCACCCACTTCTACTTCTTGATGACTCATAATCGGGTACAAATCCCCAGGATCTGGTACTTATGAGTATCTTGTTCAACCAGCTAATGCAGTTGAACTTTGATGACTTATTTGACTGTGAAAAGCATCACGACAAAATCTAATTCCCCCTCCTTGCTCAATATTCATTCCCATACTTAACTAGCAAATGTTACTGTATAGCAGTGATAGATCAGAGGTTATATTTTTAAGACTCTGGAAGGAGCTTGAGACCAATTTCAAAGGATTCCTCACTCTAATTACCCCTGGTGAACCTTGCACAGGGTGGAATTCAGTCTGAACCAGGCTAATCATATTGACTCTGGCAGGTTCATCACCGCAACCTTCAGCACAACAAAGATACTTTGGGTGATGTGAATCCAGCAACAGACCAGTCTTCACTGAAAGCAAGATAATAAATACTCCACCTTCCCCCATAAAGACAGTTGGACATTGCCTTTTTTCCTCAATGTTTCTATTTTTGAACTGTGCTGAGGTGCTTGGAATAAACCCACATATATCCAAGACAGTAACTACCTCAAAAGGTTTTCCACGTGAAACAAATGCTGAATTACGAGTTACTCTGTTACCTCTGCTCCGATGCAAAGCTCCTTCTTCGCCTTGCTAACCGTGCATTGGTGTGTACTTGCATGCAGGTTTGCTTCATCAATACCTGCTCTGCATTCAAACTGGGGGAGGGAGGGGGGGTTGGGTAGGGTGGGGGGAAGCGGGACGGGGAACAAGACCTGTATAACCATTTGATTTTTTTTTTCATCTACCTCTTAGCAATTAGGACGAAAAAAATGGTAGTGGCATCTCCACATTCTGTAGTTTAGGCTAAAGTCCTTTTGTTTTCCTCCCAAAGATTTTTACTATAGGAATTTGTTGAGTGAATTGGTGTTTTTTTTTTCATTTTTCTTTTCCCTTACACTTGTTCTTGACTAGATAAAATTTTTCTTTAAAAATCAGGAAGCAAACTGTACAGTTTTTATTTTCCCCAGCTGAGGTTGCTGGGGGAGCTTTAACCTGCAGACATTTCCCTGTAGAAACCCATTGGTCTCCAAGAAAAAAACTCAATTTTTATGGGGCCTTTAATGTAGCAAGACGTTCACAAGGCAATGTAGAGATGTGAGAATGGGAAGGCAGGTTTGTAGTGTGGTTATGAGAGGATACCGCTTTGGGAGCAGTCAAGTAGCATTATCCCACAGTGACCTGAACCCAGGCCCCGTCTTGAGAGGGGTTGTGCTGACCACCCTCCTGTGCAGTATTGTACTTGCATGGCACCTGTGCTGTTTAATGTGTCAAGCATTTTAAAAATAATCTGGTGGGAGTATTTTGCAGTTTTTATGGTGCTTACAGAGCTTACTTGGGTAAGAGTTGCTATGGCTACAGTCGTTGCTAGCTGCCAGCACTTTGCAATTTAAAGAAGGTGTCACAAAAGAATAGCTGCTTCCCCTTGTAAAGGATCCACACCCTGCAGAATCTGTCACAGTGTCACATCCCTCTCCAGAAAATCTGTTGAAGTGGAGGGTCCCATTGCACTTCTGTTTGCCAAGCTACGCTTTACTCCAGAAGCTAACCTGATGAAATTTTATCCGAGTAAAATTGCTAAAGGTTTTGCCAAAGGCTGATGAGGTGGGGAGAGGTTTGTTTTATGTGTTTGGTTTTAACAGACAGTGGTTCTATTGAGGATTGTGACCTCACAGGTGTGGAATTATTTCTGTCGCTCATCTATTAGACAAGCAACAAAAGCGCATTGGCCTCATGCTTTAGATGCAGAAAGCCTCATCAGTGTACCACTGTATATTCGTGCAAAAATGTCTTGTAGTTTGGGGATTTGGATTTTTGAAAAGTATATTCTTCACTCAGACGGGGATCAACACTTGCATATTCTGCAGAATCGTGCAGTTATCTGGTGTTGTTAGACTAATGTTCTGCATTGCGTTATAAATGTACATTATGTACTAATCACTGAGCAGTTTGTTCACAGACAATGCACCCACTCCAGCTTTGTGCACATCAGCAGCAAGGTATTGTCTAACCTTCAGATGATCCTGAATTCTGAATTGAGCTGGGCACATTATTGTGATCTCTCGATATCAGGACTGAGGATGCAGGTCCAAAATCCTGAGCTCCCCATCCAACCAAGTCCATGACACTGCATAAAAGTGCACCAGTGTCAGTGGTCCTTACTCACTGCTATCCCATTGGGCAACCACGGTGGGATTAAAAACAGTCCCATCAATCTCTTTTGGAAGTAACTCTGACAATTTCTTGTTTAAACGTGAGTTTGATTTATGTTACCAATTCAAATGTTGAAGACCATGACCCAGGACTCCTCAAGTATTACAAACTGTCTAAAATAGAGCCCTCCTCTGCATTGAGAGATGTTTTTACACTGTTTTTGCAGGTCAGATTTCTAAAGTGAAGCAGGGACAGAAATGACTCGCACCCCATTGTAACTTCTGAAGTAAAGTTTTTCTGCAAAACACATTTTGTGGAGGCAAAATGAGGGCAGGGGGAAGTTCACAAGGTTTTGCCCCAGCTCTGGGTCTTGGCCAGCCATGTACAGTTTTTAATGCATCAGTTTGAACATTGGCATTTCCAAGCCCTGCGGAATGTATTGTGTAGTGTTAGAAATGTACTCTCTTGCCATATCTCATCACTGAGAGCTTTCTTGACACTGAATAACTGCAGGCAGTCACATCCTTCATCCTCCTGGTGTGACTAACTTTTTTTTTCCAAATATTGACCTGGGATTGTAATTTTTGTCTTGGAAACTTATTTTCCAAATGTAAACAATTTGCATGAAAAGCCTCAACAGTCTCTTTGCTAAAGTTGGTCTTAAACGACGCAAGCTCATCAATTTGGTTTAGATGCGTATTAAAAAGCCTGGGAAATAAAAAAAATTAAAGGCAGGGAGTCAGGCTTTCAACTCACATTGACAATTATTGCTGTCCAGAGGTGGCCTCTTGTATTTACCTTGTAAGAAGCAGATCCAAACTTCAGAACATGTTAACTTTGATCATACGATCAACTTTAGAAATATTGTCCCTTCAACAAGACTTGGCCACCAAACTGAAAGACAGGTGAGAAATCGTGAAATCTGCAGTAGGGGCTCACGAAGAAGCATGGGATAAGGGAAAACATGTTACAAGGTGTATCAGTGAGGCGAACAACTGAATGGAGCCCAAGGTTCAGATTTTGTAACAACCTTAACCCAGTGCTTACTTTAGTTTGATCATCTGCGAATAATTACATTTAGCAGGACTACCAGTAGATTCCAGCATTGCTCCAGCAGAGAGCTGGTTGGTTTAGAAATCGTTACATTAAAAATCAAGATGAACCTGGGCCAAAGAAATGTTTGAATAGGGGTGGGAGGGAGTTGGGGAAATAGAACAAGAAATTAAAAAAGGGGGAGAAGAAATGAGGGAAGAAATGAAATTTAAAATTCCCTGCCAGTCTTACACTGCCTTTTGAAATTACATTTATTAGTTCCATTTCTTTGAATGCTGTTCTTGATCATTTTTTGTTGATTGCTGTTAAAACTTGTGTTTTACCGTGCGACGTGCTTAAGTTTGTGCATAGAATCCTGTTACTTTTGAGAACGTCTTTTTAAAAAAAACTTTTCTGCTTCTCCCTTCTATTTGAAGCTTCTTTATTATCGAGGCCAGTCAATGTGTTAAGTTCGCTAAAGAGACTGAAAGAAGCGTCATTTCAACAACTTGGCTCAATTTTCATCCAACTAATTCCTTTTTTTGTCACCAAACAGCTATACTCAAATGTTTCATTACAAAATAAATTTATTTCCTGTACTGGTATATATGGTGTACATTTCCTTTGATGAATTTCAGAAACATATTCTGAGTCTCTCACTCTCGGTTAATGTTTTCCCATGTTCATTTAACACAGTTTGCCCCTTTTCCCTGTGAAAGCACCAAACGCGATGTAGTCTCCTTCTTTATTATTTTTTATTCTTTTATGGGATGCAGATGTCAGTGTTAACGCCAGCAACTGCTGCTCACCTCCAAGTGCCTTTGAGCAGAATAGTTTCCAAGCCCATTTCAAAGTCAACCACATTGCTGAGGGTCTGGACTCACATATAGGCCTGACCAGGGAAACAACAACAGATTTCCTTCTCTAAAAGACATTAGTGGACAATAATTGATGATTGTTACCTTGAAAACAGAGACCAGCTTTATGTTCCAGATTTACTAATTAGTCTATTAAGAATCTAATGATGACCATGAATCTATTGTCGATTGTCAGATAAACCCATCTGGTTCACTGATGTCCTTTAGGAAAGGAAACTGCATCCTTACCTGGTCTGGCCTACATGTGACTCCAGACCCACATCAATGTGGTTGACTCTGAACTGCCCCCTAGACAATTAGGGATGAGCAAAAAATGCTGCCTAGCCAGCGACACCCTAGTTCCTGTTAATGAATAAAAGAATTAATCAAATTTAAATTGGAGATTTTAACCCATATCCCCAGATCATTAGCATGGCTGCTAGATTATTTGTTCAGTGACATAACATTGAGCAGTCTACGTCCTGCAATCTGCTTAACTTTGGCAGCTGCTGAAACCTCATAGTAGCTGTTCATTAGGGACCGTTTGTCTTAAACTGGCTCCTCACAGCCCTAAAACCTTAGTCTTTCCCTCCTACCTCTGAGCATAATTTGCTCTCTATTCACTTCTTTCCTGTTTATCTCTATAAAGTCCCACACTATTAGACTAATCCTAACTTAGAGTCATAGAATCATACAGCATGGAAACAGACCCTTCAGTCCATGCTGACCATAATCCCACACTAAACTCAACCCACCTGTCTGCACTTGGTCCATATTCCTCCAAACATTTCTCATTCACGTACTTATCTAAAGGTCTTTTAAACATTGTAACTGTGCCCACATCCACCATTTCCTCTGGAAGTTCATTCCACATGTGAACCACTCTGTAAAACAAAATTGCCCGTCACTTTTTTAAAATCTTTCTCCTCTCACCTTAAAACTTCACCCCCTAGTCTTGAAATCCACCACCCTAGGGAAAAGACACCTTATCTATACCACTCATGATTTTACAAACCTTTATAAAGATTACCCCCTCAACCTCCTATGCTCCAGTGAAAAATGTCCCAGCCATATAACTCAAGCCCTCCATCCCCAGCAACATCCTGGTAATGTTTTTCTGAACCTGCTCCCGCTTAATAATATCCTTCCTATAACAGGGAGACTAGAACTGCACATTGAAGCCTCTATTGGCGTACTCTTACATCCTGTACAACCTCAACATGATGTCCCAACTCTTGTACTCAAGGGTCTGAGCATTGAAAGGAAACGTGCTAACTGCCTTCTTAACCACCATGTGATGCAAACTTCAAAGAATTATGTACCTGAACTCCTCGGTCTGTTCTACAACACTATCCAAGGCCTCACTTTTCATTGTATAAGTCTTGCCCTTGTTTGTTCTACCAATTTTATCCAAATTAAACTCCATCTGCCACTCAGCCCATTGACTCAATTGATCAAGATCTCTTTGTCATCTTAGACAACCTACTTCACTGTCCGCTATACCACCAATTTTGGTGTCATCCACATACTTACTAACCATGCCTTCTATATTCTCATCTAAATCATTTACATAAATGACAAACAAGAGTGGACCCAGCACCGATCCGTGTGGAACACCGCTGCTGTCCACATCCAAGCTAATATTTAACATTCAACCAGGCTACCTCAAACAGTTTAATTTATCATCATAAATTGCCCAGAGTGTTCAGGGGTGTGTGGGTTATGGGGAGATGGGTCTGGGAGGGATGCTGCGAGGGTCAGTGTGGACTTGTTGGGCCGAAGGGCCTGTTTCCAAACTGTGGGGATTCTAATGATTCTAATGAAAATAACTGTGTTCCTTGTAGGATCCTGTTATGTACAAATTTGTTGTTTTGTTTCTACATTACAGGATGGAACAATTTTCAAATAACACATTTTTGCTAGTTGGGAAGTGCTTTGATTCGTCTGAAGGATGTGAATGATACATCATCACCTTAAGCTTCTTTCCTCTCCTGTTTGAAATTCAGTCTTGCCGTAGCCTCAGACAGACTATGCACAACATTGTTCCTATCATATACCACAAGCCAAATAACATTGTCTCTGTCACACATCATGGGTCGTGACACACTGTTCTGGACACATCCACATTGATTATTGTCAGAACCAATCAGAGCTAGAATGGAAACTCAATGCTCATCCTAGAAAATGAGTGACATAGATCTTGGAATTCAAATATATTTAAATTAAGATCCTTCCATTTAAATATGCATGACTGCTTCCAATCTTGAGACTGTTAACTGAAGTTTTATCAAGCTTCAGTAACTTGTGGCCCAGCTCATGGACAAAGGTAACGGCCAGACTAAGACCGTTGTCTTCAGCAAACATACACTTGCATTTTGCACTGCATGCTCTAACAAGGTAGCCAATTCCCAACTTGGAAATATCTTGGGTGTTCCTTTGTTATGACAAAATTAAAATCTTGGAATCAGCTTCACAAGGACAATTGGGGATAGGCAATGACACCATACACTCCTTGAATAAATAAATAAGAAAAACCAGGGTACAACAAGTAAATAATTCACGATAAATCAAAAGAAACATATTTATTAGAAACAACAAGTGAATATGAGAGAGAGAGAGAGACAACAAACACAAGTTCACCGAGTCCAGATAAACTTTCAAATAAAGAACAAAAAGAGACTTTATCCTTTCCAACACTCCAAGGCATTAAGATATTCCAACCAGTCAGATAGCGAGGGCTTGGCCTGTGGAGGCTGAGGAAGAAGCAAACAAAGTCAATCCGGAAATCAGAGCAGGGAAAAAAATCATTTTACAGAAGCGCTGACAAATGTTCTGGCTCTGAGCGGGAGAAAGTGGATGTTGCAGCTTCTTCACGAACCTCTCCTGTGTTTCAGGTCCTGTGAGTGAGGATGGGCCTTAAGTACTGGGGACACTCTCCATGAGACTGAATATTAAGTATGAGGGCTATTGAAAGAAGCAGGACCAATCCCATCTAGTTGCCCAAACTACACAGTTGCAGCGTTGGGAAGACAGAAAACCCATGAGTGTCTTCATCATTCTCCTTCAGAGACACAGATGTCAGTATTACCCGACACCCCTCTCTGACTCACAAACAGCTAACGTATGGAACAAGGACTGAACTGAACCTGGGATCTTCCTGCTCCATTTTGACTCAATTTTGTACCAGCAAAAAAATTAACCTACACCATCATCAAACAGCATTTCCATGCTTTTGCTTAGTTATATCTCCGGGCTCCCTGCGAGACCTTAACTTGTCTACAAAAGTCTTTAAAGCTTGGATCAGGAAGAATTATCCAAGCACTAACCTTGCGGCGACAGTGGCACAACCTTAAACACTATCTTCTCACCACCCCCAACCCATTCATTCATTCTTTATCCGGAAAAAAACCTACACCTCAGGAAGAAGGGTTCTGGAGAACTAAAATGAAATATTTTAAACCACAATATAGCTTGTAGAAATTATGCAATCCAGAACAAACAGTATTATGATCCCAGATGATATTACCATTGGACAAGTGAATCCCAGACTGAAATCCAGCCTGGTAGATCATTTGTTTCGCTTTTGCTAGCAAAGTGGTCTCTCCCAAACACAACACAAGCACACAATGCTTTACATTTGATTTTAATAAAAGAAAAAGGAAGCAAAAGGGATGATAAAATAGAATAGACCACACTATTAATACGTAACACAGCAGAAATATAATCACATTAATCCGAACACTCCCTTGAAAACACCCCTTAATAGTACCCAAAAGCATACCTTGTACAGTACTCACACCAGAGAAAAATCTCTTTTCTCAACACCTCAATTGGCTTAAGTTAACAGTGATTTCAACTTCATCAGAAATATCCAATAGCCTTTTCTTTCCTGGAGCTTTCACACACCTGAGTTTAAATGTACTCAGCTTCAAATAATTCTAACCAAACGCTTCTGGTCTGGAACTATAATTAAACTCCTTACTCTAAGGTAATCTAGTTTTAATTATCTCCCCTTATCAGAAGCACTACTTCATACATCGATCTTCATCTCAGGACCTCTGTAGATCTTCCCCAAAACTGAAAACATTGGGAACATTTTACTCCAGAGTGTGGGTGTTACCCTTAAGCTTAAAAAGCAATTCCAGAATTTTCTAACAGAAACATTTGCACAATTGCACAATTGTTTACCTTGTTTAATTGTAAACCCTCCTAAAGTAAAAACAACTATTAGCTCTGAAAGCTACTCCCTCAAGATGTTGTAAAAGAATTCACCATGGCTGCAGACAAGTTAGTCATTACACTCCCCAGACACACACAAATCCGTATGTCACTAATTGAAAAATCCAAACAAACTAAATTACACTAAAAAATATTTATAAATCACACACAACCTACATTGTAGCATTCATAAAAAGATAACCTTCATTCATCTTAGAAAATTCATTGGTAGGAAAAGATAATGGGTGAAACACCCTCATGGAACACTTACTTTCGCCAACTCCACTCCTCTAACCACGTAACTCTCACCTCCCAGAGAGGCAAAACAAACATTCCTCAAGGCCAATCAGGTTCCACTGCAAGAAAGCAGTGCTTTTGGCAAGAGGGAGATGTTCAATTTCTCAAGGATTAGCTCCAGTGCAAGGGAGTGAGAATATTGGCTCGCAAACAGACCATTAATGTTTACCAGAAGTTGAATTAGCTTGTACATCCTCACCTTAATTACTGTATCAATAGGTTTATTATTTTCTTGAATGGAGCTGAGCTTGACTTCGCCGTTGCCTGGGTAACCATGCTCGACGTACAATGTGCAAACAACATTTGAGGAACTGCCAGCAATCAACTGCAAGAACTTAAGCTTTCGTTCATCCTCCAGCCAATCGATGGCATACCTAGAAACAAGCCAGAAACCTTTGCTAGGAATTCAGTGTTAGGACAGAAATACTGCAAATTCATGAGTTAAATGTAAATGTTAAAATGAATTACTCTATTCCAACTGTTTAATTGGTAAAAGCAGCCTGTATTAAGTGCTGCACTAGGGGGTCTCAATGCAATCTTCAGTGTGTCCTATTAGAAGCATACAGAACAGAAAGAGGCCATTTGACCCATCATGCCTCTTCTGGCTCTTTGAAAGAGCTATCCAATTAGCACCAAGCCCAGCTTTAGATCTTTCCCCATAACCCTGTATGTAGCTGGAAAGTTGAAGGGGATAGTATAAATTGAGGACAGGGTTAATTGGAAGGATATTAAAACAACAGTTTTCGTTCTTGCAATGATACATTAGGATTGCTGGAGCTCCCAGTGTCCTGCTCAAACTCAAGCAACATTAGCGAAACAGGTGTCTTTATCACCTTCACTGTTTGTGGGAGTTTGCTCTAGGAAAACTGGTTGCCGTGTTTGCTGCATCGTAACAGCAACTACAGGTCCTTGGACATAATCAGTTTTGGGACATTGAGATTGTGAAAGGTGCTTTACAAATGCAAGTTCATTAACTTTGGCTGGGATCAGTATTTTAATTACAAAACTATTTTAATTACAAAAGCAAAATTCCACAGACACTGGAAATTTGAAATAAAAGCAGAAAATACTGGAACTATTCATCAGGTCTGGAAGCATCTGTAGAGAGAGTAAACAAAGTTAACATTTCACAATTTGGTCTTTCTTTAGAATCATTCTGAAGGGAAGTTGACAACGGGATATTTTCTAGCATTCTTCCAGACCCAGTGCAATGTGGATGACTATTGAATGTCAGAAATGGTCTGGCAAGCTATTTAGTTCAGTGCAGTTAGAGATGGACAACAATTGCTGTCCTTACCAGCAACACTGACATCCTACAAAACAAAGAATAAATAATTCGCACTAAACATTTGGAGAATAATGAGGAATTGGCAAAGAGAGGCAGAAAGCTGGGACACAAAATATTGATCAGGGAAAGATGCGGAAATTAGGAAGCGCACAGATCTT
Source organism: Ginglymostoma cirratum (assembly GCA_024137785.1). NCBI lineage: Eukaryota > Metazoa > Chordata > Chondrichthyes > Orectolobiformes > Ginglymostomatidae > Ginglymostoma > Ginglymostoma cirratum. The sequence continues at coordinate 4,522,558 of JAHRHZ010000105.1, forward strand.
AAAAGGTAGTGGACGGAGACTCAACAGTAACAGTTAAAAAGGGAATTGAGTAAACACTTGAGGGAAAAATCGCCATGGTTGCGGGGAAAACAGCAGATGGATCAGGAATAATCCAACAGGTCTATCAAACATTAATCAGTTCATGACCTATTGATTTTTTAAAAACAGAATTCAAACTCACCTGTTCTGCAGGTGTTGGATTTCACCCCAAAGTTCGGCTTGGCTCATGTAACGTTTCCAGATTTCAGCTGTAAGGTTTGGTAGGTCGACAGTGTCCATTTCAGACAGGTCCAGGAAGGCACAGTTAGACTGGGAGAAATGAAATGGAAAGTGCTGCTTATGAAGATTAAAATAAAGTGTATTTTCCTGATCATAAACAGAAATTTATTGAGTTTATAAATGATAAGATATCTTCAAAATATAAAGAGCAGACGTGGACATGTCCCTTGACTGGTTGAGTCAAAAACCAGGGGACACGATATCAGGATAAAGGGTAGGCTATTTAAGGACTGAAATCAAGGTGAGGAGGAATTTATTCATTCAGAGCGGTGAATCTTTGGTATTCTCTACCTTTAAGGGTTTTATAGAAAACTATAAATTCCTGTCTTTATTGAGCTTCCTCAAGACAGGAATTTATAGTTTTCTGGAAACTAACGACATCAAGGGATATGGAGATGGAGCAGGAAAATGGCATCAAGGGAAATAATGAGCCCTGGTCTAATTGGATGGTGGAGCAAGTTCAATAGGTTGAAAGGCCAACTCCTGTTGCTATGTTGCTAACCATTTATTTGACGTTATTGCATCAAATTCTCACTTGATAAAGACAAGGTCTAACTGCATTATATAGAATAGGAAGAATCTGGATTATCTGATCTGTAAGATAGTTACTGATAGAGTCATAGAGATGTACAGCATGGAAACAGACCCTTTGGTCCAACTCGCCCATGCCAGCCAGATATCCTAAATTATTCTAACCCCATTTGCCAGCATTTGGCCCATAACTCTTTAAACCTTCCTATTCATATACCTATCCAGATGCCTTTTAAATGTTGTAATTGTACCAGCCTCCACCACTTCCTCTGTCAGGTCATTCCATACGTACACCACCCTCTGCATGAAAAAGTTGCCCTTAGGTCCCTTTTACATCTTTCCCCTGTCACCTTAAACTTATGCCCTCTAATTTGGGATTCCCACAGCCTGGGAAAAGACCTTGGCTATTCACTCTATCCATGCCCTTCATGATCTTATAAACTTCTATAAAGTCCCCCCTCAGCCTCTGATGCTCCACAGAAAATATCCCCAGCCTATTCAGCCTCTCCCTGTAGCTCAAACCCTCCAAACCCAGCAACATCCTTGTAAATCTTTTCCACACCCTTTCAAATCTAAAAACACAGGCCAAATGTGGGAAAAGCTCATGACGGTCCAAGCCAACCTGTTTTATCGTAATTGGAGCGAGGGACTGCTCTGGCCCTGATTGACATTTTACGGAACCTTTCTAACAGATGGAGGAAAAAATGCTTCCTTTGATGAATGGATTAGGAAACAAACATCACAGATTTAAAGTCATTGCGTGGCTTTCTGCCAGAGAGTGGTTAGGATCAGGGAGGTTCTACTTGAAACTTGCTGGAGGCTTCCACAAATTATTTTAAAAGGGAGTTGGTATGCAGAGGTATTTGAGGATGAGGAACTTCCAGGTGATGGGCAAATGGGATGTGGAAATAAACACAGCTTTTATTCCATTAATTTATGGGATGTGGGACTTGCTGGCTAAGCCGGCATTCATTGACCATCCCTAGCTGCCATTGAGATGGTGGCAATAAGTTGTTCTTTCAAAGAACCAGTAGAAGCACTATAGGCTGAATTGCCCCCTTCTGTGCTGCAAATGTCACATTTTGTACAGGTCAATCTCTCCTTCAGGTAGAAAAAGGCCTGTCTGGCGTGGCTCTGTGCACTAGCCTGACTCAGGAAGGGGACAGAAGGAGCACCTGTCCAGATTACAAAATCTGTTAGATCCACATCATGTAATCAAATTCCAAAGGGGTTCAAAGGGATAGATGTGAAATGAAAGGTGGTAACGGAGGAAATAAAACCCACAATCTCGGTCCTGGGCTCAGAAATGATGACAGCACCAGATCAGAGAGCTGAGTGAAGCAGAAGACTTGCAAATGTAAACTGGAGTTGACCACATCCCCTCCCTTCCTCATCCCCGTCCAAGTCCTCACAGAGGTTTAAGAATGTGGCACACTGAAAGTTAGTTTAACAAGACAGGGAGGAAATGGCCAAAGCAATGAACAATCTGCTCACCTCGAGCTTAACTCTTCTGTCAGTGGTCCAGGTTACCGTCAGTACAAGAGGAGTGAGTTGCGTCTTTGGAATCAACGCTTGAGGATCAAACTGCAGTGTTATTTGGTTTTCAGTGACTGAAAGGACTTTCATACCAGACTGGTTTTTGATAGTCTCGTAGAACTGTGACAGTGTGTGAAAATCGCAGGGGCGCACACTTGAAAATTAAAGACAAAAAAAAAAATAGCAGGATGAGTTGTGAGAAAAATGGTTACAGCCAAATGGACTGAAATTCTCAATCTCAATTGGATCTAGTGGATTATGAAGTTGAAGTATGGAGATCTGTTGAAACCTCCCTGACTCTGTATTGTTAATCCCACCTCACTGAATTAATAGTAATGCATTGACAACTCAAGTGTAACTCAACCTTATCCAGAACCAGTTAGAGATGGTGTTACAATAGAGCATTAGCCATGATCAGAGGAGCAGGCTCAAAGAGCTGAACAGGCTACTCTTGCTCTCTGTGTTTCTATGTATACATTGGCATCACCAATTCTGACCAGAATGTAAAAATATCCCACCAGTCACACTTACAACCCCTACTGCTGTATGTGACTAAGATTGATGTTATGGGTATAATTTATGAAACTAAGCTCCATTCACTGCATTTTGTTGGAGAAGTGACCTTGCTTTTAATTATTTTAATTTTGGTGATGATTCCTATTTGCTATATTTTATAGAAACTTGAATCAAAGAGTTTGTTTTGCTGTGAATCAGAACACCTTCTGCAAATTGTGCTTGATGCCCGATCTCCAGTTTACCGGGAACCCACAGACACATTAAAACTCACTTTGCAGAAATATGTCAGTGTCAGAGACTACCTCACTGCTCGAATTCTCTATAAACCCATCAGCACTTTTTGCATGAGATACACCTCCCACAGAAATAGTACTTGAACCATAACCAATTAAATCAGCATCAATCAGAGACCCTGCATTTATATAACACAGTTCACAAGAATCACTTTTTGAAATGTGCTCACTACTACATTGTAGGAAATGGAGCTGTCAATTTGCATGCTGGTCAATATGACAATGACCAGACAATGTGTATTTTTCTGGATCACGATTAAGGGATAATTATTGGCTGAGGAAACAGATTTAACGCTCTGCTCTTCCTTGAAATAGCATCATGGGACCTTTCGTATTGACCTGAAGAGACAGACAGGGCCTCAGTTCAACCTCTCATCTGAAACACGGCATTGCCGACATTGCAGCACTCAATCAATTCTGCACTAGAGTGTCAGCCATAATTTTGTGCTAAATTGCTAAAGTAGGAATAACTTATCTAGTATTTCTCACCCATCACTACGAGTGCCTTCCTTAGCCAAGAGTCGAATTGCTTGTTCTGCCTGTTGTATCAAAATGTGAGACCTGCTTATGCACAAAGAACACTCCTCGATTGCCCGTTCAATTTTATTCTTCTCTTCTGCCAAAGTAAGTTTTCGTTCCTGGACAGAAAATAAAAAGATATAACCAGATTGAGGATTGGCAGCAACGTCACTTGTTCCAACTACAAGCACCGGAGCTTGAATGTCATTTTGACTCCTCAATTTGTTATAACTTCCAGCAACTCTCAGCAGAACTGACAGAGAGTGAGACAAAGGCTTGGAGCACATGCCTAACCGTTATAGTTAATGGACTAACAATCCAGAGGCTGAGTTCAAATCTCATCAGAAAGCAAACTAAATTCAGTAAATTTCATCATTTCTGCGCTGACACCAAGTAATTCTGGAAAAGATATACCAGAGTATTCTAATCACTCAAATGCTTTCTAGGGAATTCTCAAATTCTGACTGCTGCTAATTTTCCAAACACATACCTCCTGAAGTTGCAATTTCTTCTGCTGAAGAGCCTCTTCCAACTGCAGTTTCTGTTTCAGGGAAGATAAAGAAAATGAATTAGCAATCTCGACTGACTTGCTCAGGTTACACAATACACAGCACGTTGTTACAAAACAGTGATAGACAGTGGAACCAAATAAGCCTTTCTACCTCTATATTCACAACACAGTAAAGTTAAAACTTTCAAAGACTGTCAAAAGTGACCCCAATGGTTCCTGACTACATTTTTTTTGAAAAATGAATCTCAGACTTTGCAAATAATCAAGTCTCTACACTGGGTCTATAGTTTAAACAAAAGGCTTAGCAATTTATTAACAATACAGTAACTTCAGCAGAGCAAAAATTAAACAAAATAATCTAACTGATCTATGCTATAAACCGAACAGCCTGTGCTTTCAGCCCAATTCACATAGAAGACAGATGAACACAGCGAAAGGATGAATAAAAGAAGGTAAGAGAACTGGCCAGACTAATTAAGTGGTTTTCATGACGTGTTACTTCATGGCATAGATGTTCGTTTCTTGGCTGATTTTCTGAAGTTGTCAATCAGGGTCACCTTATTGCTCAGGCAGTAATATATATAACTTAATTTTCTTATCTCTGGGCTTCCAAGTGCTGGTCACGGGAGGTTAGACAGGGTCTTTTCAAATTTTCATGCTGTAGTATTTGTCATTTTTTAACTAAATTACAGAAAACACAAACCAAAACCCAATTCCAACTCTGACTACTGCCTGACAGATTGAGTGCCTCCCCCATGAGGTCCCAGTTAGTTTTCAGTATCTGCCATCCGCTTGAGCATAAGATCTCTTCCAAACTTGCTGGAACCAATTCTCAGGTACTGATCTGGTAAATTACAAACTTCTGCTATCTGTTTAAACATAACGCCCATCTCCAGTGACAAAGTGCCTGCAGAACGTTTTTATCAGGAACCAGCCTGCAATTAATTTCCAGGCCTGGAATAAGCAAAAGCTTGTTTGCTCAGTTTTCTTTTTAAAACGAGCTGTCATCCACAGCCCAAATGTCATGTTTAGGTCACAGTTCCCAGTTGCAACTCAAAATTAATAAAAGAATAAAAGTAATGAAAAATCAGCTAGGGGTCTAACGTTTAGACATGTGGAGGTTTTCTCACATGCTGCATCAGTGACGTGATCAGGATGTGAGCTTGTGCTTTTGAGAGTTTGATTTCAAACTGCAAACAGACAGCCAGGCACTTTCCCACTGGAAGGTCACTCCAGCACTGGCTGACCTACACTGCCTTGTGGACCTGAAACTCCTGAACTGACTCCCTAAAACTCTTCAGTCACCTGTCCAAATATCTCCTTGTGCAGCTTAGTGTCAAGTTATGTCTGATAATGCTCCTGTGAAGTGGCTACTTTAAAAGATATTTATAGAGAATCCCAATAGTGAAGGTAGTTTCTAACACTGACATATTCTGCAAAGTGAGTATCAAAGTGTCACACGGTAACTTGGAGACAGGGCAGGACATCCAGCACAATTTCCAAGACAATCCTATGTAACAATACAAGTTGTGGCGATACCTTTAGGACAGCTATCCTGACATAACACTCCATGAGCTCAGGATGTTTCAAAATATTTTACAGCTGATGAAGCAATTTTGAAATGCAGCCACCGTCACAAAGTAGAAAAAATGGACAGCCACTTTGAGCACAGCAAGATCCCAGAAATTGCAATGCAATCATGATCGAAATTTCTTTTAGAAAAGTGACATTGCTCGAGTATTTAATATTAGTGGAGATACCAGGGAAAACTCCCCTTCTTTTCTACAAAATAGCTCCATGGGTCTACCTACGTATGTTTACCTAGGAGGGTCGACAGGGCTTCGTTCTGACATTTAATTTGAACAAGGTCTGATGGTGCAGCATTCTTATCAGTGCGAATCCAGCTCCTGGGAAAGTCAGCCTAGATTCAGTGCTTGACTTTCTGGAACGTCTTCTGACTCATCAATTACCCACAGCCAACATTTTTTTTTTTAAAAAATCCGTTCCTGTAAACAATCTCGGATTACCTTGACTTCATACAACTGAATAGCTTCTCTTAGAGCTTGCTGCTTTGTCTCCAGTGCCTGGAATTTCCACAAGACGGTCGAGATGTTTTGTAGCTCTTCATCCTGCACTCGACATTCTGCTTTCAAGCTCTTCCACTTTTGCCTCGTTTCGTTCAGTTTCTTCTCTGTTTAAAGAAACAAACTCACAAATATAAATATTTCAGCTTCCACTTACTCACTATCCCAACTATCAGGCCCATTCAACATATGAAATATTCTTTTGATAATCTGCACAGCCTCTTATCCAGTAACTAACAATTATAATGCCATCCCAAGGCACCTCACAGCAGCATTACCACACAAGATATTAGACAAGGTGATTAACAGCTTGGTCAGAGAGATTGGTTTCGACCAGCATCTCATAGGAGCAGTGAGAGGCAGAGAGGTTTGAGGAGGGAATTCCAGAACTTACGGCCCAGGCAGCTGAAGGCACAGTCTACAACAAAAGGCAAAAAGAAATCAGGAAGCTCAAGAGTCTGTTGGAAATTGGGGTCCCTTTAAAACAGGATTTTCTTAGCAGTTACAGTGTAGCGTGAGATTTTATTTAATAGTTATTACAGCGGTAAGTAACTTTCCAAACTTCTACCATATGAAAGTAAATGGAAAGGTGACAAGAATCACTGGGGTCATGGTGTGGCATTGAACTAGTGCCATACCTACCCTATGATCAATGTATTGTTTGGAAAAATAAAAGGAGTCTGTTCTCAGAAAGAATGGGGAACTAATGCTCAGATGAAGGAGGGTAAGGGGGCAACAGTCATCCTGGTTCCGGATGACTAGCCCAGGGATTTGAATATAAAGAAGAGAATTTTACTTAAGTGAGGGGAGAAAATTCTTTTTTTTTGGCCATAGGTCCACGCCAAACACATATACAACTTATATCAACTTGTCCCCTCAAGCAATGAACTTTCAGAAAATGTGGGCTCCGCAAAATCTCCAGTAGAACTACATTTCAGTGCCAGAAGGTGGCATCACTACAGTTTTAACTGGACAGCCTTTCCCTGGCCATTCCCAATCCCTGGTACAATTGGCAACTCACGGATGTCCTGCTGCTGGACACTTTCTTTAATTTCTTTGGCACCATTATTTTTCACCATGTCTAGGAACAAAGCACAGGTTTTCAGTTGTCGAAACATCATCTTCTGGTTCCTCCGGAAACCCTGAAACAATAAGCAAGGTCCCTACATTGTAAATACAACCTCTAACAAATCTAGAGAGTAAATGCAGCTTGAAGAACCTCATTTGGTAGAGCAGCTTTGCAGCTAATAACATGCCTCCTGACAAAGATCTCAAAATGTTTCAAATATAATAAACAAGTGCAATAAATGACTGCAAGTGGTTAAATATCACAGTCATTTTCACATTGTAAGCCTTCAAAAACTACAATGATGTGATGAGTCAATAAATGAATATTTCTGCTGGCACTGGTTAGGGAAAAATGTTGTCCTAAAGTCTGGATAAACTCAAGGCTCTTCTTCAAGTACTGCCAAGGATCTTGACCCTCATCTGTAAACCTGAAGTGATCCAAATCTCAGCTGCCATGTACTGACCTGCACTAATTCCTATTCACCCAACACCCATTGTGCTTCCTGACCAACACTGACTCCTGGTTAACATCTTGAGTTCAAAATTCTCATCCTTGTTTTCCATTTCCTCAATGTTGCACTTCTTCCTCTCTCTGTAAACCCCAAAAAAACCTCTGGAATATCCACACTTTCCAATTCTTCCTGGTGGAGCATCCTGGAGTATTATCACTCTCTACTAGTGGTAGAGATGTCTTCAGCTGATTTGGCTCTATGCTCTGCAACTCCCTCAATAAACCCTTCTTCTTGCTTTCTTCTTTGATCAAGTTTTGTTTTGTCACCTTTCCTGATATGTTTTTAAGTGGCTTGTCTTTTTATGCTAGTCTTATTTCCTACACTCCCTTCAACCTGACTTTTGGACTTTGTATTCACACAAATTCAAACAAAAGAGGACAATTAACTTGCAACACTCACAATTGCGTGCTGAACAACTGCAGCACCTTCCTCTGATAAAGATTCATTATCTTCATGGATTCTCCTTACAGCCTCTGCTTCCTTAAGGAGACTGCAATTGAAGAAAAAGTAAGCAAAGTTATTTTCCTCACCAGAGACCACACAACTTCATACAGTACAACTATAAACTTTAGACAGACTTGCTTAAGAAGACATTCCTCACAAATCCTAACCAGGAGAAAAAGCAACAGTACCTTACCAGCCAACTATGACTGATAGGAAAGTGCAAAATGGTCAACAGTGATTCACTTCGAAACAGTTGTCATCTTCTACTTCCACACCCACACCCCTCTATTAAATTCATTTCGATTAGCTTCTGAAGTGTCTCAAATTTCAATTATTGCCCTCAATAAGTTGTCAGTCTCTTGTCTGATAAACACCTCTGTGAAGCAGACTAGGCCAATTTGCTATCTTAAATGCAACAAAGACTATGTCTCTGATGGTAGCATAAGTGCCCAAGTCGAAAGGTTATGGCTTTAAGCTCTACTCTAGACGCTTGTACACAGATCTACGCTGAAATTGCACAGTAATATGATGAAGCATTGCACCACTGAAGGGACCATCTTTCAGATAAGACATTTAATTCAGACTATGCTCTCGAGCTCAGTGGGCGTAAAGAACGCCACACCATTATTTTGAAGAGCAGCAAGATTGTCCTGGGCAATATTTATCGTTCAGTCAATATCATTAAATGTTTTTCTCTCTTTAAGTTCCATCTCCAGCTACCATTTACTCCTCTCCACCCCATTTTTAGCATATATACCAACCTTTCTCTACTTACAATCAGTCCTGAATAAAGGTTACTGAACTTAAAACATTAATTCTGCTTTCTTTCCTCAAATATTGCCAGACCTGCTAAGTTTTCAGCACAATTTGTTTTTTTTTAATCATTAAATGCAAATATCTGATTATTTTCTGACTGTCATTTGAGAAAGCTTCTGTGGGTAAATGCTTTGAAAGATAAATTTGTCTTTATTCATTCATGTATGTGTTGCTGTTGCCTTAATTAGTACTTATTGCCCACCCCTAATTGCTCAAGAGGCAGTGGGGAGCTGCCTTCTTGAAAAGTTGCAGCGAATTGTGAAGAAGCTCTTACAGTGTTGTAAGGGAGGTTTTTGACCCAACGATGATAAAGGAACAAAGTCAGAGGTCACACGAAACCAGATTATAGTCCGACAGGTTTATTTGAAATCACAAGCTTTCGGTGACAATACATCACCTTTCCGAAAGCTTGTGGTTTCAAATAAACCTGTTGGACTATAACCTGGTGCCGTGTGACTTCTGACTTTGTCCACCCCAGAACAATACTGGCACCTCCACAATAAAGGAACAGCGATGTGTTTCCAAGTCAGCACGGTGCATCCCTCAGAAGGGAGGTGGTGGTGTTCCCATGTGTCTGCTGCATTTGTCCGGTGACGGTCAATGGTTGGAAGGACCTTTGTATGAGTTACTGCAGTGCATCATGCGGATAGTACACATTGCTGCCACTGTTTGCCAGTAATGGTGAGAATAAGTATTTAAGGCGGTGAATCGGGTGCTGATATACAAGTAAAGACTTCTGTTGTTGTCCTGGGGTATCTAGGAGTTCACCCGCACATCCGTCAACTTGGTCTACTGCACCCAATGTGGCCTCCTCTACTTCGGTGAGACCATGCAGAGACTCGGAGACCATTCTGTACAGCATCTGTGCTCAGTATGCGACAAACTAGAACACCTTCCGTTCACAAACCATTTTAACTCCTGCTCCCATTCCCACTCCTTGGGTGATATGTCCACCCTGGGCCACCTCCAGTGTCACAATTACACCACTCGCAAATTGGAGGAGCAGCACCTCATATTCCCAAGGTGGAATGTGAGGTGCTCCTCCTCCAATTTGTGAGTGGTGTAAGCCCAATGGCCTAAACATGGAATTCACCAGTTTTAAAAAATCTCTCCACTCCCAGTCTCATCCCACCCTCCCTCCCACCCTTCCCCACCTCCTTGACCTGATACAACCTATCCGTCTTCTCTCCCACCTCACTTAGCAATCCCCACCACTCTCCAGATGCACTCACCTATCACTATTCCACCTTCTCCAGCCGCACCCCTCCTCTCTATTTATTTGAGCTCCCTTCCCCCTCCCCATTTCTGAAGAAGGGTCTCAACCCGAAACATCAACTTTCCTGCTCCTCTGATGTTGCCTGGCCTGCTGTGTTCCTCCAGTTCCACTCTTTGTTATCAGTTGAACTCAACACTTTTTCCAAATAGTTTCTACGTGGTCCCAGAAGTGGAAACACACTGCCAAGCGAATTACAACATGCTCTGTCAAATTCAATCCTGATCTATTTGAAAAGGAATAACGCTCTACCAACATACATTTCCAACCCAGAACATTAATTTCAGCTTGCTTATCTGAATCACCGGAACAAGACATAACTCAAAAGTAATCAGCAATTTATTCTTTTGAAGTCTATCACACCAGACAGTGGAAACACAGGAACAATGTTCCTGATGACTGGCAAGTCCATCACCAGTCTAAGAACAGAGGGACCAAAATGAGCAGAAATTTCTTCACCCAGAGAGTGGTGAACCAATGGAATTCTCTGCCACAGAAAGTGGTTTAGGCTAAACCATTTAATATTTTCATGAAGGAGTCAGATATAGCTCTTAGGGCTAAAGGGATCAAAGAGTATGGAGGAGAAGGCAGGAACAGGGCACTGAGTTGGATGACCAGCCATGATCATATTGAATGGGGGGAGGGGGGGAGTGCAGACTGCAGGGGTCGAATGGCCTACTCCTGCTCCTATTTTCTACAAAATAGAAGTATTTTCTGACAGACTACGTTGATTTCCATTCACAACGAAACAACACCAGAATTCAGCTTTGAAGTGGGCAAAGAATCTAAAACGGTCATTTTCTTTTCCCTTCAAACAGAAGAAATTGTCAAATTGGAAGGTTGAGTGCACAGCTCAGACAATCACGGAAGCTAACCTTCCATCCATGAACACTGACACAGCACATCGCTGTGGAAAGGCTGCCAGCATCATCAATGACCCATCCCACCCTGGTAATGCTCTCCTACAATCTTTTCGGTCAGGCAGAAGATACAGAAGCTTTTCAGGTACCGCTTCATCCCGGCCGTTAATAGACTGACGAATACACTCTCCAGCCTCATATAAAGCTGATCTTACTAACGTTGATCTTGCCTAGCAAACGTCCTGTGTGATGGAACCTGTACGCGTCTGTCAGAGTTTCTTTTTCACCCTATGATCTGTATATTCTTGCTTACTGTGATCTGCCTGCACTGCTCACAAACAAAGCCCTTCACTGTACTTCAGCACACGCGACAAAAAGTAAATAAATCTAAAAGGGTCAGTTTACCGGGCCCTGAACGACAGCAAGGCAGGACCTAGCGGGAGGGGCGGGGAACCCTGACTCGAGCCAGAAGCTGAGAGGGATATGCCTGAGCTCCCACACGGATACAATATGGATACAATGTGATACAGTAACAGAGGCAGGTATCGAAGCGGGAAGCTGCCGCGGACTGTGCCTCTCTCCCCAAGAGGGAAGCTGCGGGCCGCACTTACTCTCTGGCTTTCACCGCCAACGTCTCACCGGCAACCCGCTCGGCCATTTCAAACTGTAACACCACACCAACACCTTCTACTATTGGCTGTCACCGGGCACGGCGTCATTTTAAAGGCGCGGTTAAGGCCAGGGCTCTTAAAGGCGCTGCACACCCGCAGCAACAACTCGGCCAAGTTAAATTAAAACAACGAAAACAAATCGTTCCCGTTTCATGGAGCGCTTTCCATCTCAGCAAGACTCAAAACGTACTGTTCGTCACTGCCTTAACTGTTCAATAAATTCTGAAATTTTCACCAGAGCAGGACAACATCAGCCCTGAGTCATAGACTGGAAAGGAGCCCTTCAGCCCATCATGTCCGTACTGATCATCAAGCACCTATCATAGTTTCATTTTTCCAGCACTTGGCCCATACCCAAGTGACATTTCAAGTATTCATCTAAATAAATTGTAAATGTTGTGAGGGTTCCTGCTCCTACTGCTCTTTCAGGAAATTTGTATTTCCTTTTAATTTGGTGGCGTGGTGGCTCGCACTTCTACATCATAGTGCCAGGGACCTGGGTTCAAGCCCAAGCTCGGGCAACTGTCTGTGTGCAGTTTGTACGTTCTCCCTGTATCTGCATGGGTTTCCTCTGGGTGCATTGGCTGTGCTAAATTACCCCTAGTATCCAGGGGAGTGCAGTCTAGGTGGATTATCATAAAATAGAATCCCTACAGTGTGGGAACATGCCCTTTGGCCCAAGTCCACACCGAACCCCAGAGCATCCCACTCAGACCCATCCCCCTATAACACACCTAATCTACACCTCCCTGAACACTACAGGCAATTTAGCATGGCCAAACAACCTAACCTGCACATCTTTGGACTGTGGGAAGAAACCGGAGCACCCAGAGGAAACCCACGCACACACAGGGAGAATGTGCAAACTCCACACAGACAGTCACCCGAGGGTGGAGTCGAACCGAGGTCCCTGGTGCTGTGAGGCAGCAGTGCTAACCACTGTGCCACCATGGCACCTTAGGAAATACAAGGTTACATATTATTCATGTACTTTACCTAAATGTCTTTCAAACATTGTACAGTAACTGTACCCACATCCATCACTTCCTCTGGAAGTTCATCCCACACACAAAATATGCTGTGTAAAAAAATTGCCTCTCACATCTTTTTTAAATCTTTCTCCACTCACCTTAAATATATGCCCCTCTAGTCTTGAAATCCGCCAACCTAGGGAAAAGATACCTGCCAGTCACTTTATCTATACCCCTCATGATTTTATAAACCTCTATAAGGTCACCCCTCAACCTCCTACACTCCAGTGAAAAAAGTCTCAGCCTATCCAGTCTCTCCCCATAACTCAAACACTCCATTCCCAGCAATTTCCTGGTAAATCTCTAAAATCTCATACTCTGGGTGATATTTTTATTTCCTCATATTCCCTCTGAACCTCCTGCCTTATGTAAAATCTGTCCTCTGGCTATTGATCCCTCTATGCTTCTCACTATCTGCCCTGACCATGCCCCTCAGAATGTTGTACCCCTCAATCTGGTTTCCTTCCCTCAGCTTTCTCTGATCTAATGCAAAACAACTGCAGCCTATCTATTCTGTCTTCGTAGAGGAATAACTCCAGCCCAGGCAACAACCTGGTGAATCTCCCCTGCTCCTTCTCTACGCAATCATATCCTCCCTAAAGTCTGGTGACTAGAACCGAACACTATCCTCCAGCTGTGACCTAAATAATGTTTTGTACAGCTCTATTATAGCCTCCTTGCTCTTGTCAAATCCATGTTGATGGTAAAAGGCAAGTATCCCATTTGCCTTCTTAATCACATGTCCTGCTCCCGTCAAAAATCTATATACATGCACGCCAAGATCTCTCTGATCCTCCGTGCTTGATAGGATATTCTCATTCATTTTGCATTCCCCTGCCTTGTTAGTCCTTCCAAAATGCATCATCTCACAATTTTCAGGATTAAAGCATATTTGCTACCTTTCTGCCCATATGACAAGCCCATATATATATTCTTTTAGTCTAAGGCTTTACTCCTAACTATGTAACATACCACCAATCATCATGTCATCTGCTGACCATAACTCCTACATTCATCAATATATGCGACAAATAGCAAAGAACCCAGCATGCCACTGGACACAAAAACAACATTCAGCCATTGCCCTCTGCCTGGTGCCTAATTGACCTGTATCTCGTGGGGTCTTACTTTCTAGACCAGTCTCCCACATGAGACCTTGTCAAAGCCTTACTGAAGTCCAAAGATATGCCAACAACTGCCATACCCTCATCTGCACACCTAGTCACTTCATTGTAAAACTGGATCAAATTTGTTAGACACAATCTCCTTCTGACAAAGCTATGTTAGCTATTCTTAATTAATCCATGACTCTCCAAGTGGAGGTTAATTTTGCCCCTTAGGACTTTTACCAATGGTTTCCCACTTACAAAAGTTAGACTCTATAGCTCCCTGTTTTATCACTACCACCCTTCCTGAGCACCTCACTTTCTGCCCTGAAATCCTCTGGCATCCCTCTGTGGCCAGAGAGAATTTGAAATTAATGTCAGCCTCTGTAATCTCTCTCTTGTCTCCTACAGCAGCCTTAGGTACATCACATCTGGTACTGGGAAATTATGCAATTTTTGAGTGCTACAGACCAGACTAAACCCCCTCAAAATATATTAAGAAGATAGCCTCGATCCCAACTTTTTCCTATTTTAAGGGCGAGTGTAAGGCATTGGATTCTGGATGCAATTTGATTGGTCAAACTATTGGGTTTGAAGCAAAACACTCTTTATTCCTACACTGTAGTTAAAATCCGAACAAAAGAAAGAAGAATTGCAATAACTTAACTCTAACAGAAAACTTAACAGAATAATAGATAACTACTAAACAGCAACTGTTCTACTATTGTAACTTCCCATAAACACATCATTGGCAAAGGCAAATTCAGGAAATAGATTATCTCACATGCAATTCTAGCAGCAGGAAGAGAACCCAACTTTTAGTTGTTACAGAGAGAGGGGTAATAGCTACACATCTAAGTCCAAAATCCCAGCAACCGCTGAGACGAAACTAACTTAGACTAGTTGCAAAGTTAAACTAAAATCTTGGTTCTCTGGGAGCTTGACCCCACCTTTTCATGCTGCTTCTACTGTTCCACTTTAAAACAAACAGGATAAAATACACTTCTTAAAACCATAGTTATCACCTCACCCCCTCCCTTTAACAAAATGAATCTTCCTGGACCTCTCTGTCTCCATCTCAGGTAACCACCTAGAAACCGATGTCCATTTCAAGCCCACTGACTCCCACCCACCTTCCTGCATAAATGCCATCCCCTATTCCCAATTCCTTAGCCTCCGCCGCATCTGCTCCCAGGATGAGGCATTCCACTCCCGTACATCTCAGATGTCCTCATTCTTCAAGGACCGCAACTTCCCCCCCACCCCCAGCAGTGGTCGAGAACGCCCTCGACCGTGTCTCCTGCATTTCCCGTAACTCATCCCTCACGCCCCGTCCCCGCAATAATAACCAAGAAAGAATCCCCCTCGTCCTCATGTACCACCCCACCAACCTCCGGATCCAACGCATCGTCCTCCGACACTTCCGCCATCTGCAATCAGACCCCACCACCAAAGACATTTTTCCCTCCCCACCCTTATCTGCCTTCCAGAGGGACCACTCCCTCCACGACTCCCTTGTCCGCTCCACACTCCCCTCCAGCCCCACCACACCCGGCACTTCTCCCTGCAACTGCAGGAAGTGCTACACCTGCCCCCACACCTCCTCCCTCACCCCAATCCCAGGCCCCAAGAAGACCTTCCACATCAGGCAGATGTTCACCTGCACATCTGCCAATGTGGTATACTGCATCCGCTGTACCCGTTGTGGCTTCCTCTACATCGGGGAAACCAAGCGGAGGCTCGGGGACCGCTTTGCAGAACACCTGCGCTCAGTTCGCAACAAACAACTGCACCTCCCAGTCGCGAACCATTTCAACTCCCCCTCCCATTCCTCAGACGACATGTCCATCCTGGGCCTCCTGCAATGCCACAGTGATGCCACCCGAAGGCTGCAGGAACAGCAAGTCATATTCAGCCTGGGAACCCTGCAGCCCAATGGTATCAATGTGGATTTCACAAGCTTCAAACTCTCCCCTCCCCCAACCGCATCCCAAAACCAGCCCAGCTCATCTCCACCTCCCTAACCTGTTTTTCCTCTCACCTCAAGCCACACCCCCATCTCCTATCTACTAACCTCATCCCGCCCCCTTGACCTGTCCGTCCTCCCTGGACTGACCTATCTCCTCCCTACCCCCCCACCTACACTCACCTTTACTGGCTCCATCCCCGCCTCTTCGACTTGTCTGTCTCCTCTCCACCTATCCCCTCCTCTATCCATCCTCTATCCGCTCTCCCCCTCCCTATTTATTTCAGAGCCCTCTTCCCCTCCCCCATTTCTGATGAAGGGTCTAGGCCCAAAACGTCAAGCTTTCCTGCTCCTATGATGCTGCTTGGCCTGCTGTGTTCATCCAGCCCCACACCTTGTTATCAATATATAAAGATGGCTTCATTTTTAAAAACTTTTAGCCTTGGGCTATCAATACATTATAACACAAAAACATTACATTGACGCTCAGCATTCATGCATTCAGTTTTACAGTCCATTTCAATCTGTTTCTTCTGCCACTGAACACTTTCATTTTCCTTCATCACAGTTGTGACAATGCATCAGCGATTATGTTCACTTGTCCTGCCAAGTGTACAGTTTTCAAATTGGATGGCTTAAATAATAAGCTCCATGTAAACAGTCTGGAATTTTTATCCTTAAACTTTTCTAAAAATTTTAAGGTGTTATGATCAGTATATATAATTGCCTCAGACACATTACAGGCAATATAACTGTTGAAGTGTTGCAATGCCAATACCAAACCCAAGGTCTCCTTCTCAATTGTGGAATATTTCTGTTAATTAATATTCTGTTGATGGAAGAATACAATACAATCTTCTCATCATGTTGCAAGAGTACAGCACTGACACAGCACTCGCATTGATAGCCACCTCGAATGGCTTTACATAATTAGGAGTGGCTGACACTGGGGCAGTGGTTAACACAGATTTCAAACTGTCAAATGCCTTCTGACATTCTTCCATCCACTGAAATTTTTTGCACTTCTTCGACAGGTTAGTCAGTAGAGCAACTACACTGCTAAAATTCGGTACGAACTTCCAATAAAAACCATTCAGTCCAAAAAACTGTTGTACTTCCCTCTTCATCAACAGTACGGGAAACTCCCCAATAACCTTTGTTGTCACATCTCACAGGACCTTCTGTCCATGTCGAATAACACGGCCCAGGAACATGGCTTGAGCTTTTGCAAATTCATTCTTAGCCAGGTTTATCACCAAGCCCACCTCCTGAAGTTAAACAAATAATTCTGCTAGATATTCCAAATGTTCCTTCCATGTGTGACCAAAAATCACTAGTTCATCAACATACACCACACAATTGCGTAACCCAGAAATGACTGTTTGGTTAGTCTTTGAAATGTGGCTGGCATATTTTTCATACCAAATAAACTGTTTCAGTCCATTTGGCATCACAAAAGTCAAAATTTCTTCTGGATAAAGATACCTGCCAGCATCCTCTGAGTAAGAGCTGCTTTGAAATTTAAGTTGCTTGTCCCACCTTCTCAATACAGTCTTCCAAACATGGAATAGGATATGAGTCAGATTTTGCAACTGCATTGACTTTGTGATAGTGCACACATAATTGTTGGGTACCATCTGGTTTTGGTACCATTACTATGGGTGAGCACCACTTGCTGAAACTCACTTTGATTTTGTTATCTCCAAGCATGCTTCTAATCTCTTTTTGAATCTGTGCCAACTTTAGAGGGTTAAGTCTGTAAGGATATTTCTAAATTGGAACAGAATTTCCTAGATCTGCATCATGCATAATTAGATTAGTGCCTCCCAGCTTATTCCCACATATTTCTCCGTGTGATTGCTATAACTCTTTCAGGCAAATTTTATTTTCCTCTGGAAGACAATTAATAATTTATCCCAATTTTTGAAAATGTCTTCATTGTTCAATTTAATTTGAGGACTGTCTAATTCAGAATCATCTGAACTTGGTTCTTTACTTTGTGTTGTAACCAGTAACACATTCTCCTTTTATCTTCCTGCCCTATCAAAATACCTCTGAGTATATGCACGTGGCACACTGTGAGATTTCTTTCTATTTGGCATTCTTATCAAGAAATGCACCTCACTCAATTTCGTTTTGATTTTAGGCTCACTAAACCTTCCCTTTAAAGGTTTACCTATCACTGGTAGCAACACTAATATTTATCTCCACTAACAAAATTACACATTTTTGATTTCTTGTCTGCTTCAGTTTCATCACATGCTGTGCTACTTTTAAATGCTATCTAGCCAACTCACCTGCTGTATTTAATCTCTCTCTAAAAACTGACATATAGTCCAAATATGTAGCCTGCAAACTCAGACTCACCAATTTCTCCTTAATTACTTTCAGTGGTCCTCTCACCTCATACCCAAGAACGAATTTAAATGGACTGAATTTGGTTGATTCATTAAGTGCGTCCCTAATTGCAACAAGTATAAATAGAATTTCTTTATCCCAATCCTCTGGATAGTCTTAATTATAAGTCCCTCAATGTGGTCTTTAAAGTTTGATGCCACCATTCTAATGCTTCCTGTGATTCTGGATGGTACGTGGTGGAGTTTATTACGTAACTTCCTTGAATAACTTTGATGTAAAATTTGATTCTTGATCCAATTATACTTCTGTGGTAGTCCATATTGAGTAAAGAATTTGAGTAACACTTCTACAATCCTTTTAGGTGTGATACTGCATAATGGAATGGCTGTCGGTAAGCTAGTAAACGTATTCATTATGGTCAACAAATACTTATTCCTGATTTCTGAAGAAGGGTCTAGGCCCGAAACGTCAAGTTTTCCTGCTCCTATGATGCTGCTTGGCCTGCTGTGTTCATCCAGCCCCACGCCTTGTTATCTCAAATACTTATTCCTACTTTTGTTTTAGGTATTGATCCTACACAGTCATTTAAGACTCTTATAAAAGGTTCCTCAAATGCAGGAATGGGTATTAAGGGTGCTGGCTTTATCACAGCCTAAGGTTTTCCAGATACCTTACATGTATAACATGACTGGCAAAATTCAACCACATCTTTGTATTTTGGCTTGAGAGTTCCTTATTCCCAAATTTCCTCCTATTGGTAATTAATGTATGACGTGCAACACTTATAACCCACCAGTGATAAATCTTGATGAACTTCAGCTCATTTCTCATCCACCTGAATATGTGATAGTCTCCATTTTCTGATCAAGACTTCACTTCTAAGACAGGAACACTTTGGGATACACACGGACTCTTCTTCCATATATCCTTTTTGGTACAACTGCTTTAGTTTGTCATCTTTCTGTTGTAATTCAGCTAATTTCTCGGAACTAAAAATATCCACTTTGTCCTCCACCTGCTCTTGTTTCCTCCGACTATTTGATGAAACATAGTTTCTGATCATTGAACTTAAACTTCCCTTTCTTTACCCCTTGATTTCTTTTCCTATTTCCATCTGTGGCTTTGTGACCTTGTTCCCACACAGTCAGAGAAAGTCCCAGGATATACTTCCTGTAACACCTCAGTTGCCTGATTTTCCATTGGCTTTTCAATTACAGTAGGCATCACTCCCAACTGCAATCCAGCTATACCAGATAAACCGTATCCTCAGAACCGAGAATTTCTCTATTACTCCTACCAACAGTTCACCACTTTTCACCGACTCTCCAGCCTCACCTTATATAATGGAACACTACTCTTCTCAACATAAATTCCACATAATACTACCTTTTCTGGCAATACTCCTTCTGAATTATATATCTCTTCATCTCTCACCATCAAAGATTGACTTGCTCCCGTATCTCTTAAAATCTTAATCTCTTTACCTGCTCTCCAGCATACATGAGTAAACCTTACATATACAAGCAAATTCTTTAAAGAGATCTGGCACCTTCTTCTCAACCAATCCCTGAACAGGTTGTACTTTCTTTTGTAGCTTTTTAGCTTCCACTGTGCTTTCCTTTACCACTTCAACAAAACTCACTGCCTTATCCTGTTTTCTTATATTTCGTCTTTCCAGCGATTTTTCTAAACCACCAACACTACATACACTTCATGTGACCTACTTTATTACAGTGAAAACACCTCAGCTTTTTCACTTCTCTTTCCCCCTCATGGGTTTCCTTTTTACCCTGTGGTAAACCGTCTTTACCATCTTCAATGAGATCTCTTTTTCCCTTACCACCTGAAGATTTTTCTTCTCCCCAATTTCTAAATCAGAATTAATGTTGGAAGCCAAACTTTGAGTTATGAACTGATTCATAATCATGTGCCATTTCCACTGATAGTCTTGCAGTTTTAACTCCCTGCTCCTCCACATGGATTCTCACTTGAGGAATTGTTGAAATCCTCCAAAATAATTGTCTCTCTAAGAGCGCTAGGTGTCTGATCAATTTTCAATGCCATTATCCACCTGTTAAAGTTACTTTGTCTGATTCTTTCAAACTCGATATATGTCTGACCAGGTTCCCTCCTTAGATTCCTAAAACATTATCTATAGGCCTCTGGCACTGGTTCCTATGCACTTAGAGTCATAGAGATATACAGCACAGAAACAGACCCTTCGATCCAACTCGTCCATGCCAACCAGATATCCAGTATAAATTTAATCCTATTTGCCAGCATTTGGCCGATATCCTTCTAAACCCTTCCTATTCATATACCCATCCAGATGCCTTTTAAGTGTTGTAATCGTACCAGCCTCCACCACTTCCTCTGGCAGCTCATTCCATACATGCACCACCCTCTGCGTGAAAATGTTGCCCCTAGGTCACTTTTATATCTTTCTCTTCTCACATTAAACCTATGTGATCTAGTTTTGGAGTCCCCAACCCCAGGGAAATGACCTTGTCTATTTACCCTATCCATGTCCCTCATGATTTTATAAACCTCTATAAGGTCACCCCTAGCCTCCGATGCTCCAGGGAAAATAGCCCCAGTCTATTCAGCCTCTCCCTATAGCTCAAACCGTCCGAACCTGGCAATATCCTTATGAATCTTTTCTGAAACCTTTTTAGTTTCACAACATCCTTCCTATAAGACAGGGTCCAGAATTGTATGCAATACACCCAAGCTGGCCCAACTAATGCCCTATACAGCTGCAACATGACCTCCCAACTCCTATACTCAATGCACTGACCAATAAAGGCAAGCGCACCAAATGCCTTCTTCACTCAGCTCCACTTTTAAGGAACTTTGAACCTACACTCTTCATTCAACAACACTGCCCAGGACTTTACCAGCAAGTGTATATGTCCTGCCCTGATCTGCCTTTCCAAAATGCAGCACCTCACATTTATCTAAATTAAACTCCATCTGCCACTCCTCGGCCCATCGGCCCATCAAGATTCCGTTGTACTCTAAAATGGCTTTTTTTACCTCATCATACTCCCCAGATACCTCCTCTGATAGTGATGCAAATACCTCACTATCTCTATCTACCAACTTTGTTTGGATCAATGATACTCATATTGTCTGTGACTGGCCATTTCGTTCGTTTATCCACTTTCTCAAATAAAATGAAAATGTCTTTTACGTCCTTCTCATGGAACTTAAGTAAAGCTTGGACCTAATTAAACAGGCATTTGGCTACGATGGGATTGCTCTTCATCGTATTCCTTATCATTAATCCAACCTTTCACCTCTCCCTTGACCATTTTAAATTGACTTCGAGTTTTCAGTTCCAATGTCCAAAGTTCAAGAACTGTCTCTTTCTCCCTTTCTTCTGCTTTCAATCATAATTTAAACAGTTTCATTTCCTTTTCATGTTCAAACTGCTTCATTTGCAATTGAATTTTAGCCATTTCCCAAAGATTCCAATTGCATTTCTGGCAATCATAAAGATTGAGCTGTTGCTGCAATGACCTCCCTATTGCTCACAGATACAGGTAACTCCAACTTCAACTTGTCTGCTAATTCCGAAAGATTTGCCTTGCTCACATTTTGTAAATAACCCCATGTAACTTCTTCCACAGTTAGGAAACTCTTAGTGACTGAAAGAGCCGTTACTACACAAGGCACACCCTATTTAAACTGACCAAAATGCAACACCTGTAAAGAGAACACCAACACTCACCAGTGACCTGTCTTTACATCCAATAGAGTCACAGAGCTGTACAACACGGAAACAGACCCTTCAGTCCAACACATTCATGCCAACCAGATATCCTGAATTAATGTCATCCCATTTACCAGTATTTGGTCCATATTCCTCTAAGCCCTTCCTATTCATATACCCATGCAGATGCCCTTTAAATGTTTTAACTGTACCAGCCCCCAACACTTCCTCTGGCAGCCCATTCCACCCTATACGTGAAAATGTTGCCCCTTAGGTCCCTTCCCCTCTCACCTTAAGCCTATGGCCTCTAGTTTTGGAATCCCCTACCCTGGGGAAAAGACCTAGGCTATTCACCATATCTACGCCCCTCATGATTTTATAAACTTCTATAAGGTCGCCTCTCAGCTTCTAATGCTCTAGATTCTAACCACAAATCCAACCAGGAATGAAAGATTTTGATCCCAACAAGAGCCGCAATTTATTATGGACCAGACCAAATCCCCTCAAAATATATTAAGAAGATGGCCTAGACACCAACTCTTTCCTATTTTTAAAGGCATGTGTAAGGCATTGTTCTCTAGTTGGTCAAACTACCAGATTTGAAGCAAAACACATTTTATTTTTACACTATTGTTAAAATCCAAACAAAAGAAAGAAGAATTAGAATAACTTAATTCTATTGGAAAACTTTACAGGATAGTAAATTATGTAACTACCAAACAGCAACTGTTCCATAAACAGATGCTTGACAATGGTAAATTCAGTAAAGCAGATTGTCTCACATGCAATTCTAGCAGCAGGAAGAGAACCCAAGCTTTTAGCTCTAACAGAGAGAGTGATAACAGCTTCCACATCCAGCTTCAAGACCCCAGCAACCACTGAAAGTTAAACTAAAATCCTGGTTCTGTGGGAGCTTGACCCCACCACCTTATGTTGCCTCTATTGTGCCAACTTTTAAAAAAAACCCAAGGCCTCCCAAGTTGTTTACTTTAGAACTTAGAACATAGAACATAGGGCCTGTACTGCTCTTCGGCCTACGATGTTGTACCGACCTATTATCCGACTAAGATCAATCTACTCTGCATACCCTACATTTTACTATCCTCCATGTGCCTATCCAAGAGTTGCTTAAAAGTCTTGAAAGTATCTGACTACCACTGCTAGCAGCGCATTCCACACGCCCACCACTCTCTGTGTGAAAAACCTACCTCTGACATCTCCCCTATACCTTCCACCAATCACCTTAAAATTATGCCCCCCCGTAATAGTCAAATCCACCCTCGGAAAAAGTCTCTGACAATCCACTCTATCTATGCCTCTCATCATCTTGTACACCTCTATCAAGTCACCTCTCATCCTTCTCCGCTCCAATGAAAAAAGCCCTAGCTCCCTCAACCTTTCCCCATAAGACCTGCCCTCCAGTCCAGGCAGCATCCTGGTAAATCTCCTCTGCACCCTCTCTAAAGCTTCCACATCCTTCCTATAATGAGGTGACCAGAACTGAACACAATATCCCAAGTTTATTGGATTGAAACGGACCACTCAGTACCTCTGTCTCAGCCTCTCTTCATAAAAAAAACCAGGACAAAATACACCTCTTAAAACCATAGTATCATCATATGAGCCACTTAAATCTCCTCCCCTCAATGCTAATTTGTTCAAATATATCAGGTCCCCTCTCTAACCTCCACAACTAAATTGTCCTACTGTATGATGAATATATGCAAAGTTTTCATTTAGAACATCATCTGTGTCTTTGAACTCCACACACAGATTGCTACTTTGGCTCCTAATGGGTTCTACTCTTTCCTTGTTCATCCTCTTGCCCTAATATATTTATAAAACACCTTTGGACTGTTTTTCATCCACCAGTGCTCCCTTTTTATTCTCCTCATTTCCTTTTTAAATAACCTCCTGCACTTTCTTTCCTGCACTACTCTAGGACTTCTGCTGTTTTGAGCCCTTGGTGTCTGGCAATATGCTTCCACTTTTTTCCTTTCCAACCCTATACATTTCCCGTCATCTAGGATTCTCTAGACTTGTTGGTCCCACCTTTCATCTTGACAGGAACATGCTGGCCCTGTACTCTCACTATTTCCTTTTTGAATAACTCCCTATGCTCTGTAGATATTCCGACAACTAATTGCTTCAAGTCCACTTTGGCAGTTATTGTCTTATCATATTAAAATCAGCCTTCCTTCAATTCAAAACCTTTACCTCTGGCCCTCTTTGTCTTTTTTCATCATTACTTTAAGTCATAGGGTGTTCTGGTCACTGAAACACATTCACAGATATTTCTGCCACTTGCCTGGCTTCATTCCCTAAAATAACATCTAATAATGCCTTATCTCTTGCAGGACTTTCAGTATACTGGCTTAAAAAGCTCTCCTGTATACCTTTTAAGAACTGTACTCCCTCTAAGCCTTTCACACTTTGTCTATTTCAGTTAATATTGGGGAAATTGAAACTCCCTATTTTTACTGTATTATTTATAAATTTCTCTGTTCTTCTGCCACTCCTTGCCTGTTTACTGGGAGCATGTGACAGAATCCCAAAATGATTGGTCCCCTCTGCTTTTATGTTCTACCTTTATGGCTTTTTCAAATACTGGCAGAGTTCAGTTGACTTGAACTGCAAAGCAAGTTAGGAACAATCTCATTCTTGCTTCTGCTGGTTTTATGGCCCCAAACTTCACTCTAATTAGAGTTTTGTTGAAAGATGTTCTACTTGAAATATTTGCTGTTGCTTTCTGCACAGATGCAGCCTGGCTTGCATTATCTGTTGCGCTAGAGATCTCTAGTAAGTGCAGTATTTTGTCCTTGACTATTTTTTAAAGACGTGTGGCCAGTGGCATACTGTAGGAAGACAGCAGTCCATCAAGGCATGTTAAGGAGGTCATCTTTGTGTTGAACCCCAGGATATTGGGAAAGGTACTAAATGAATATTTTCACAGTAAAAACTGATGCAAAAAAGAAATGAAGTCTGGAGAGAAATAAATTTTGAGTAAACATTACAGAAAGGTAATTTTGGGAGGTCTTAGAGAATATGAAGGTGTATAAATCTCCAGGATCCAATCTAATGCATCCCAGAACGTTGTGGGAAGGGAGGAACTTACAAGACCCCTTGCAGAAACACTTACATCATCTATAACTACAGATGAGGTGACCGATGACTGGAGGGTGGTTAGTGTTGTATCTTTTTTAAAGAAAGTTTGTGAGGAGCAACCAGCTTGTGAGTCTGACTTCAGTTATGGATAAATTGTGGGAGGTTATTATAAAAGATCAGACTTATGGATATTTAGAGGCAAAAATTGATTAGGGATAGTCAGCATGGTTTTGTGAGGAAAATTGTGAGTCACAAACTTGAGTGAGTCTTGTGAGCAAGTTACCAAAAAGAGCAGATGTTGCTTACCTATACTTTAGAAAAGCCTTTGACAAGGTTCCACATTTTGGACTTATTAGTAAAGTTAGATCACATGGGATTCACAGTGACCTTGCCAGTTGGATACATAATTGGCTTAACAGCAAGAGACAGAGTAGTGGTGGAGAGTTCCTTTTTGGACTGGAGGCCTGTGACCAGCAGTATTCCACAGAGATCAGCTCTGGGTTCTGTATTGTTTATCATTTATATAGATTTGGATGAGAATACAGAAGACATGGTTAGCAAGTTTTGCAGATAACACAAAAATTGGTGTCTTACTAGACAGTGAAGAAGATTTTGAGATTACAAAGGGATCTTGATCAAATGGGTCAATGGGCTGAAAAATGGCAGATAGAGTTCAATCAGGATTAATGAAAGGCACTGCATTTTGATACAACAAGGAAGGGTAGGACTTATAATCAATGGTAGGGCCTTGGGCAGTGTTGTAGAACAGAGAGCGAGGGCTGCAGGTACATAATGCTTTGAAGCTTCCATCTATATGTGATGCAATAGTTAAGAACGCATTTGGCTCACTTGTCTTCATTGCTCAGTCCTTTGAATATAGGAGTTGGGAAGTCATGTTGAAGTTGTACCGGACATTGGTGAGGCCTCTTCTGGAATACAACATGCAGTTCTGGTTGCCCAGTTAGAGGAAGGATATTATTGAGCCGAAAGTAGGTGTGAGCCGAAGGTGTGAGTAACAAAGAAAGGCTGGGACCTTTTTCAGTGGACTGTAGGAGGCTGAGGTGACCTGACAGAAGTTTATAAACTTTGAGGGGTACAGACAGTTAATGGTAGTTGTCATTCCTAGGGAATGGGCAAATTTCAAGGGAAGGGGGCACCTTTAGGTGAGAGGAGAAATGTTTTAAAAAAATAGGCAAGGCTTTTTTTTTTGAAAAAAAGCAGAGTGACTGGTGTGTTGAGTGAATTTCCTGACGAAGTAGTGATATAGGTACAATTACAATGTTTAAAAGACATTTAAATAAGTGCATGAATAGGAAAGGCTTGGAGGGGTATGGACCAGGAGTAGACAAGTGGGATTGGTTTAGTTTGGGAGTGTGGTCAGCCTGGACTAGTTGGAGTAATGGGTCTGTTTCTGTGGTGTATGACTATGACAGTATAAATTCCCATAAACAGTTGTAATCGGATAACGTTAGTGATGGTTGAAGTGAAAGTATTAACCAGGGAGTGCTGCTACCTTCAAAATATGCACATTTTCCTGTGTCCCTAATTGTTGAAAATTACAACACATTTTTTAAAAAAAAATACCTGGTGTCAAGATGATAGGATATCTTTTATTCCAACAAATGGAAAAGCACAAAGCCACTTGTTAATTTTCATTGTTCTCAACAAACTTGCACATGTTTGGATGTTATGAAACACCTGTAGCAGACAAATTCTGGACCAGTGGTGAGAAACTACCATTGAGCCACCTCACCTAGCTTCAAACGATGTGGAATCACACCCTTAGTTGTAAACAAGGAGCAATGGAAAGGTGCAGTTGGATGTCATTATGTGCACGCGAACTGACTTCAGTCCTTCCATTCACTGTCACCATGTAACTGGGGACAAATCATCACAAGCGATTCTCTAGACAACTGTATTGGCAAGACAGCCAAATGAAGGCAGGATTACAGTCAGACACAAGGATGATATTATTAACTGTGTAAAAGGCTGCATGATAGAACTATAAATCAGTCAGGAGACATGATTTTAGTTAGGTATGTTTCAATGTACACCAGCAGAAACCTAGTTACACTCAAGAAACTGTGGATACTCATTGGAGCATAAGAATTAGGTCACTTGGGCTTTTGAGCCTTCTCTATCATTCAATAAGATGAAGGCTAATCTCATTACTCCACCACCATCTATCCCTGATAACTCGTGCTCTTACCAGTCATCTATCTTCTGCTTCTGGTGTACAAAAAAAATTCAATCCCATTCAAACATGCAGAAGCCTCAAAATCTGTCTGTCTTACAACAGCATCTGATGATTTTAAAAAATGGCAGAGGGCATATAGTGAACACAAGTAGGTGAAGGCTAGCCAATAACAATTACACAGAAACTAAAATCAACACTTCACCCAAAGTTAGATATATAGTAGCTGTCGATTTTTTTTTGAATCAGAAAAGTTCTAAGTGGAACACCATTCTGGACCTAGAGCACAGAAGATTGGTTAGTCAAAGCACTGCTGCCTTTTATCATAAAAGTTGTCCTGTCCGCCAGAGATAATTTTCATGAAATAAAAACTGCTGGAAAAACTCAGTTCTGGCAGCATCTTTGGAGAAAAAGCACAAGCCCAATGACCCTAGTAGTATTTTACATTTACCTAAATAAAAGTCATGCCCTGGCAAACATCAATCTCTAACACATTGTGGATCCACATCTCAGGGTTCCAGATAGTATCAGGAGCAAACATGCACTTATTCTTCCTAAGATAGCTCCATATCACCATATTTCCAAACTAACTAATTTGAGCACATCAAGGTCTCACCCCTGCCATTGTCTAATATCCTTCAGCCATACAATTATCCCCAAAATTCTGCATACTAAATTTGGCACCATGTTTATTCAACCCACCCTTACTGGTTTTGCACTTCATGGCAAAGGCGGATATTCTGTTTTCACTAGCTGGTATTTTTGCACCTAGGTACCTTTGTACCCAAGATGACACCAAGAAACAACATTATATACTTTTCATTGCACCCGAGTAAGTGACAAAATAAATCTAACTAGCAGTCACAATTCCAAAATAGTCAGAGCTAGGAGATAAGAAAGTTCCTTACTCAGTTTTTTTTAAAAAATAGAATCTGTTGTTAGGATTTAGAAGGCACTGCCTAGGACAATGGTGGAAATGGATTCCATAGGTGGTTTCAAAAAAGAGATACTTGAAACTGTTGAATTCAGAGGAGACACATAGGGCTGGAGAACGGTTCTAAGCTGGTTAGCTCTTTCAGGATCCAATACAAACATGGGTTGATGGTCTCCTATACTGTAAATTCTATGATAGTGCTATTTCTACATCAAAAGCAATAAATGAACATTTTATTGGATCTTATAGTCCAAAATGGTGATATCATTTGTCCATGCAAGTGTCAGCATTAAGCACAGAACTTGAATTTATGACAAATTCCACAAATTGAGGACATCTTAAATACAATAAAGATTCAATGTTTGTCCTATGTGCAGTCACACTAGCAGAAACTTGGAAGATATTCACCTGCTTTTTGTTCAAGTATTACATTCAACAGCAGCTATTTCACTTCAGATCAGAGCTGATTTGTAGATGCACTCAATGTTATCAATCTAATAACCCATTAAACCAGAGTGGAAGCACACCACCCTCAATCCCAAGGTACTGCTAAAGATGCTACATCCCTGAGAAAAACAAATTTCTAAACAGTCACTGGCAGTTTTAGCATGACTCTACAGTACTATAACATTCAGGTTATGAAGATGATTATAGCTGCAGATTCTTGTGTTCTGTTTAATTATTTCTTCCCCAGCTACCACAATCTTGAACCAATGTTAAGTGTTACAAAAGAGTGGTCAAACCCCTCTGATATTTAGAACCAAAAGTACCCAGAGAAGCTCACCTCTATTAGAGGAAATGAGAGAAGTGGTATCATCTGCCTCTCACCTCCCAGTGTTATAAAGGTGAAATAAAAAGGAATTGCTCAGTCACTCAACAATCAACAAGTAAATTTATTTATCTAACAGTAAACAAACTAATGTAACACTAACAAACCAAATTCCCCTTAACTAGCAACTATTCCTGAATAAAACAATTCTAACGGTATGCTATTCCAATAGATAGAATTGCCACTTACATAAACCAAATTAATAAAATTAAAGCTCTCCTCAAAATTACAGCCAGAATAAGTCTTCCAGAATGTTCTTTGCCTTCTCCACTGTTCTCCAGTAAGGAATGCCTTCCTCAGAATTCTTGGGTCAGGAAGATTAGCTAAAAGTACCCTTTTTTAAGATGGTGCTTACTCAGATCTTAGAAATCTGAGAACTTGTGATTTTCTTTTAGAGAAGATGGCTATCGAGAGCTATTCTCTGAACAGATGGCAGTTTGCTCTCAAATTTTCAAATTCCCTCGATGATCCAATATCAATAGGATTGATATGACGTTATCAAAACCATCAGATTTAAATTTATTTGGGCGTTGATATCTAGGGCCTGGTTTAAATTAGTTGGCCAAATTCAAAAACCTGGAAATAAAAACAAATTGCTGGAAAAGCTCAGCAGGTCTGGCAACATCTGTGAAGGTTAAAAAAAAAGTTAACGTTTTGGGTCCAGTGACCCTTGGTGTCTTAGTTAAAAAATGCCACTTTGCCTACTCACAGTTTAGCCTTTTGATACAAGGTTTTAATTAACTGTGCATCTGCTGCTGCCTGCACTTTTAAATCTCCAAATCTTAAGAAAAAAAGTCACTTTTTAAAAAGGGACCTCACTTTACCCCCTATCATTTTACAAATAAATTCTAAAATCCTGCCTTCCCATCCATCTGTACTACACCAACTTTGCAACATTAGGGTTCCACAGATGATAAGTTTAAATCAAAAGGCCCATTCATTTGGATTACTGGGCTCGAGAACTAGCGACTGTATGGAATCTCAAATCAAACCCACCAGCACTGGGTTAACTATATTTAACAGGGTGAGCAAAGCAAGAAGCCAACATTTTCTTGGGCTTGAGACACAGCCTGTTTCAGTTGATTACTGAGCAGAGTCTAATCTTGGAAGACTCAGGTTAAATGAAAGATTTAAGTTAATCCAAACACTTATTTACATGCTACTTTGAATGCACAAAAAGCTTGTTGTTCACTATTCTGGAATACGCAACCAAATGGTGAAGAAAAACTACTGAAGATCAATAAAGACACAAAGAAGACTTACTATTTCTCAGTGTACTTTATTATCCTGCTTTCTACAGCTGAAAGCCCACAGGACAGCAACAGGTAGCACTGAGGAATGATCAGAATTCCCCATCAGTACGATCTCCAAAGTACAAAATAAAGGCATGAAAAGGCCCAGACCTTTCCCAGTTTGCAATTATTAACTGGATAAAACACCCTTTTGCCAGTGTAAATACATGGTGCCTCTACTCAGCCTTCAGTGAAGTGGGACGAATACTACACCAAACTGTATTCACCTGACACTAAGGCACATATCCAATACCCTGTATACAGTTGTTACATTATTGTGTGGAAGTAGTTATTTCAGAATCACAATGTAAGACTAAGTACAAGTTGTGCTGGGGAATGTTTTGACACTTCTTAAATTCAGACTTTGTTGGAAAAATATGCCACTTTTGTTTTACAAGTGTCTCTGGTTTAGTTAATGTCTGATACCAAGAGCAGCGAGACATCAATACCACAATTTTTCTTTATTTTCCTAATCAAATAAAAGCAAAGATAGATCACCAAGCCGTTTGAATGGCATTCTACATGCCTACTTTCAATATGAAATTTGATTTTTCCTCCAAACTCTTTAGAAATCCAAAGCATGACCTGAATACAATTAATAAATCTTTGGCACTCTATGTTGTTTCAGCTGCTACAGTACAAATTGGAGGGAAAGGGGGAGGTTCCAAAGTGCTATCCGGCAGATTAGGGCATGATGCATTTCATTTTGATTTCTTGAACCTTTTCAAATCCCTCTGCATCATTTACACTTTTTCACAGTTTTATTTCTCTTTACAGGGGAAGAAAGGCTTTTTTTTCCTTTTAAAGAGATAGTATCCTTCATGATGTGAAGAGAAAGCAACAAGCCCTCAGCCAACATGGCCATCAATTCAAAAATACCTGGTAGGCAAATGTGGTGGCATGATGACAATGGCAAGATACAACAGCGGGGATACAACTGCCACTTTGACCATATAGCACTATTATGGTCACTTCCAAATATCTGTCACTGATCACCAGATTTGCTTGACCACAATCCCTTTGTTAACCTACACGCACTGAATTTAGAGGTATGGAAATAAAACATCTAAACACACCATTTATCTATCCCAGCGTTCTTGTAAAACACAACGTATCTTTTTTTTTTTCAAAGCAAATGGCAGTAACACTGCTAAAAATAGGCCACCTTTCATTAAAGGTCTATACAAAATTTTGTTGCATTTGAGAAACTATATGGATATTTTCAAAAATAGTTGGAATAGGTTAAATGGCATGTTGTTTGGAATTGATTCAGTGGATGAAAATATAGCCAATGCAAGCTATTTAGAAAGGGGATACCATCTCCTTAAATTAGGCTGAAGACTAACCAAAGCTTCGCACAAGGAAGCTCTGAACATTCATCAGTGTTTCCCAATAAGAGCAACTCCATTCAATTCTTGTGCTGCTTCAGTAGATTTAACTCTTTAATGCAAATGCTAACCATTTAAGTAAATTGTAATGTATCTGAAGTAGAGAAAGTGTATGCCTTCTCACTCACACACACTCATCCCTGACCAAGAACCTCAACCTCATTATTCATGCACGAATTTCCACATAGTACGATTACATTAGCCAGGCTGAGGATCCAATTTTCCTCCCAGCAGCAATGTCCATAATCCTTTGAATTTATTTTCTTAAAACACTCCCGCTGTTTGAGAGAAAGGGATTTCTTCTCGTTCTTTGTTGCAGGTTATGTTGGCCTGTGTTTCGGCGTTCAGTCCAAGATACTGCTGGATCAGGTGGTGTGATGCAAACCTCACTCACTCATTCTCACATTCTCAAACATTCAACATCCTTGCACACTCCTCACTTCTGTTCCAAAGATTTGAGAATTCCAGTGGGGCCTCAGGTGTTTTCCTCATCCCAATGCTGTCAGAATCTGGAATAAAAAAGATACCAGTTGAAAATTCCTCAGTGCAACTCCCAAAACCCAGGGGTGCTCTTGTTTGGCACTGTCACCGAATTCTTGTTTTAGAAAGTGAGTGATCAAATCAAAACAGCTGCTCAATTATCCAATCCAAATCGATTGTTTGGTGGTTAGACAACCGGATAGTGGCTCATTCAGAGGGGGAAGACTTTTGAAATCACTTGTTCCCCAAGGCTTTGATCCTCTGAACATCTCCTGCCCCCGATAAACTATTCCACATCTAGTCAATCTATTCATTTTTCATTCCATGACTTGCATAGGCTCCAATTCAAGGTTTTGTTTAAATTTGGAAAATATCAACTCAACCACAAACTCTAGTCTTGGTGGAATCTGTCAACTAGTTGCACCATTGTTCTGCTTATTGTCATATACACTGAAGGAATGCCTGAGGCCTAATGGAATGAGGCAACAAGCAATAGAGTTAATTGGACTTAACTCCAAATACTGATACAATGAGTTTAACAGAAGGGCGAGTGCTTTCCGGAGTATGGTTAATGGAAACAAAGCTCTGACGTACATAAAGCTGAGCGAGATTCTTGATTCCCCCAGGGATTCAGAGTTATAGGAATAGGGTAACAAAGTGGAGGAGTGTCAGATCAGCCATATTCTTATTGAATGGTGGTGCAGGCTCAAGGGGCCAAGTGACCTAATTTTAATCGAAATATCGTGGTGTTGGTGTTACTATATGTTGTCAAACATCTTACATGAACTTGTCATGATTGCATTATACAGTCCCATATAATACAGGAGAAATTGCACTTGCTACCAAACAGAACAACTCCGTCAGTCTTGCTCCTTTTGTGAATTTCCAAGTTGTGATACAGGCTAAGTAGGAAACAGAGTTTCTAAGTGGGTTTGCTCAGATACAGAAGGTTCCTATTTATGGTCTTGTACAAGTATGGGATTGAATTCTGTTTAAAAATCAATTACTGTTCTGAGGAAGGGTCACCAGACCTGAAACATTAACTGTTTTCTCCTTCAGATGCTGCCAGACCTGCTGAGCTTTTCCAGCAACTTTGTTTTTGTTACTTCCATTGCTTATTTTGTTACTGCAAGGTAAAGTTTTTTCAGAATTTGAGTCTGACCATTTAAACACTGATGAATATCTACACAGATTGTTAACTTTCATGGATAAAATTTATCAGAACAATGATCTATTAACTGCATGAGGGGTGTAGTCATATTGACAAATTTGGAAAGATTAAAGATCACGCTACAGACTGCATAACTCAGCAGGTTATGTGCAAGACTGCTGAAATTGCCTTGTGAAATTTCCCAATCTGTGGATTGTCAAAATATGGGCTTCTAGCTTTGACTGGAGTTAAAATTTGTGCATAAAAACATACACTAGAACAAGTAAATGCTCAAATTTCCTATAGAAACTTCCTTCCCAGCAGCATAACATCAAGGGGACAAATTGGCAATTTGACAAAGGGAGACTGGCTACATACCGGTAGCAGGTGACAATACAAAAGGAGGAGAACTGTAGCTAACAGAAATGTTACTGATCATTAACAGAATTTGGGATTTACAATAAGCAAATGGACCCCAGAAATATTCAGGGTGCAGTTTAGGTGCGAATCAAAGTCACTACACTAGAAAATGCTCTAAACTCTAATAAAGTATTCAAAATTAGACCAAAATGGAGGATTCGGAACAAGGATATGGAGAAACAGAGCAAAAACAAAAGGGACACTATATTGGTCATGAGCATTTTCAGTCCAGCAATGAGTGCATAGGCTGCAGCCTTTCATTTGTGCAGTATGGGACAGCAGATGCATGTCTACCACAAGATATAGAAGTAGCCATTCTGCCCAAAGTCTGCTCTGCCATTCGATGAAACCGACTGATTTGGTAACCTCAACAGCCCTCTGTGGTAAAAGAATTCCACAGGGCAGATACAGGAAGAATGTTCCTCCAGGTGAGGATGCCTCAGAACCAGGCAACATAATCTCAGGATAAGGGGGATTCAGAACAAAGGAGGAATGCCTTTGCTCAGAGTGGAGTCGATCTTTGGGGTTCTTTAACCCAGAGGGCTGTGAAGGCAGTCAATGAGTACGTTCAAGGCAGAGATCAAGGGGAGGATTTCAGCTATAGGGAGAGGCTGAATAGGCTGGGGCCTTTTCCCATGGAGTGACAAAGGCTGAGGGGTGATTTTATATATGGCTTATAAAATCACGAGGTGCAGGGACAGGGTGAACAGCCAAAGTCTTTTACCCCCAGCATAGGGAGTCCAAAACTAGAGCGCATATATCGAAGGAGAGAGGGGAAACATTTTAAATGGACCCGAGGGCAATATTTTCCAGAGGGTGATAAGTGTGGGGAATGAACTGTCAGAGGAAGTGGTACAGGCAGATACAATTACAACATTTAAAAAGATATCTGGACTGGTAAGGTTTAGAGTGATCTGTGCCAAATACAGGCTAATGGGACTAAATCAGTTTAGGATAACAAGCATGGGGCTGGATGAACACAGCAGGTCAAGCAGCATCATAGGAGCAGGAGGCTGGATGATTTTTTAGCAGGAAAACTCTATTTTTATTCCATTTCCTTCAAAATGAAAGTCTATATTTCATTTCTTTTCTCAGCTACCCAAAGATCTGTACATTAGCTTGTGATTTATACACAAGAACCCCAAATCCCTGCACTGTACCTTTCTGCAGTCTTTCCTATTTAAATAATCAACTCCTATTCTTTCTGCAAAGGGCATAACCTCAGTTTCCCCATATTATATTCAATCTGACAATTTTCCCCCACTCACTTACCAATATGTCCCTCTGTAGAATGTCATTCTCACTACTTGCCTTCCCACTTCAGCATCTGCAAACTCAGCAATAGTACATTCCTTCATCTAAGACATTTATATATACTGTAAGTGATTGTGGCCCCAGCACCAATCCTGTGGAACTCCACTAGTTATCCTGCAAAGTCCTCTCATATCCCAACTCTATTAGCCAATTCTCTGCGTTAATACTACCCCCAACACAACAGGTTATGTCAAGTAGCCTTATATGCATTACCCTATCAAAACACCTTTAAAACTCCAAATATATTACATCTAATGGTTTCCTTTTATCCTGCCTGTTACCTGTTCAAAAGGACTAAAATTTGTCAGGCATGATTGTGGCCTTCATGAAGCTACATTGATTATACTGTTTCTAAATGCTGTATATTCTTTGGATGCCAAGATTTTCTCAACTTTGTTAAAGCTAACCGTCCTAGTCACTTTGTCGTAGCCTTCCCCTTTTCCCCTACTAGTTTCCCTAGTACTGAGCATTTTTCTGAATTTTTAAGAAAGTCATTCATTGTTCAACCATTTTTCCTGCTAAACCGCTTTCCTGGTACACTTAACCCTGATTCCCTTGTAATTATCCTTATTTAAGTTTAACACAATTGTTTCTGACCAATGTTTCTCAAATAAATGCTAAATTCTGCTATGTTATAGTCACTGTCCTCTATTGGACTTTAAACCTGCCTATTTTACTTTAGATTACACATCACCAGATCAAAAATAGCCCCAGCCACAAAACAAAAACTCAGGTCTGGCAGTACCTGTATCTTTCGGAGTTCTAAAGGGTCACTGAACTCAAAATGCCAACCCTGCTTTCTCTCCATAAATGCTGCTAGACCACATTTCATATTTCTAACACCTACAATTTATTTTTCATTTTAGCCTAATCTACAGTTGGATCCAGAACATTTTCCTGAAACACTGTCCAAATACATAAAATTTTCCACAGCTACTTCTGCCATTATAATTTTCTACAACCTACATGATTAAAAAGTTGCCCATAATTAATTCACTGCCTTTTGCAGACATGCCATTATCTCCTGACTTATTCTGTGTTCTATAGGAGGGGTCTATGGTCTAATCCCAGACCACAAGACATAGGAGCAGAAATTAAGCAATTTGGCTCAGTCTGCTCTGCCATTCCATCACAGCTGATAAGTTTCAACCCTATTCTCCTGCTTTCTCCCTATAACCTTGATCCCCTTGACAATCAAGAACCTGTCTTAAATATACTCAATGACCTGGCCTCCACAGCCTTGTGGCAAGGAATTTCATACAATCCTTCTTCTGCTTTAACTTCTTATTTCAACCCATTTCAACTTATTAACAAAGCTACCCCACCATCCTGCCTGCCTGTCCTTTTGTTTACTGTGTGGGAAATAGATTGGCTAAAATGCCACCCACAGAGAAGAAGTGATCAGGACAAATTTAAGGACTGAGTTATCAGTTTCAGATTAGGGGGATAAGAACACAAATATCTTACAAAACAGCTGGAATCAATAACTTCAATTGCAAAATAAACTTACTATTAAGTCAACAAAGAAAGCCCAGACAAACCCGGATATAGTAAATGACAAGTGCATTGTTAGCAAGAAATACACTCAGAATTGATCTGCACAAGATTGCAAAGGACGCTCACAGGTTATACTATGTCTGCTCTTGGCAGGAGATTTCAGTGAGGTAGTGCTTTGGATTTAAAGGAATAAGGTCAAGGAAAAAGCGTTTTTGTATTACATTTTGAAGACTTGGCAACTAGATTTTGACAGCCAATAATACATGGTAAAGAAAATAACAGGAAAAAGTCATTGGAAAAGTCAACCACTGGACAAGTGGATAGGGACTGTATTTGCACCAAAGTTCCTCACTGCCCTCAAATCAGTGAAGAATTCCTTTAAGTGTTTCAAAAGGCAACTTCCATAATATGAAAATGCTTCAGAATCCCACTGCCTTTCATTGAACAATCCTGTCTTCATCCAACCACTAACCTCCAGACCACCTCCGTCTAATAAATCTTCCAAGGATGTAACTTCCCTTGTGTTCTCAATAACACAATCTTCTATAAGGCCAAAGTCTGTCCAATATTCCTCTACAGTCACTGCACTTCAGGAGAATAAAAAAAAACAAGCCAGAAGACAATTCTGTCCCTTCTATGCTCATTGCTAATGTGATCAGTTCTCCACTGAACTGTATTCTTGATTTCCAAACATGCCACCCCACTTAAATACAATTGGGGAAAAAAAATTGTTTCAACATGTAGTCTCCAGTACTAATAATACTTCCCGATTTAAAATTTTAAAAACAAGCATTTTCACTGTTTTCCTCCTCATTCTGGGTAATGGGTCATTGAAAAGAGCCTTTTTTTCCCAAAAAGGAAACTATTTTAAACAAGTACACAGAATCCAAAAATTGCCCACTAAGTTTTCTTAAACAGCTTTAAAATAAAATGTTTTTCAATAGCAAGTTTAATATAAAAACAAGAACAAGAAGCTACTGAAGATAACCACTAATAACCATTCTAGGCAACAGATCTTACCAAGCTTGATTTTTCAGTTTTCGAAGCTCTTTAGTAGCCCATGTAGCTAAAGTTTTAGTTTTGTTCGTTTTTGATCGTCTTCCTTCAGTCAATAATTCATGAATCATAGGCCTGGCTTCAACTAATTTCAATACATCCTTCCCAAATGCTGTACACAAATCTCTGAAAAAGTGCAAAAATCATAAGGTTACTAAAAATAAACTCCCTGCTCTCAAACATAGGCAGTTTCAAATTTCTAAAGAATACAGACATTCAGAAAGAATGTATGAACAAGGCCGTGCAGTTGCTTACTTGGGAAGCATGTTAGAATTGTTAGAATCCCTATATACCCCCCAGCACATCCCTGTCACCCCACATTTCCCATGGCTAGTCCATCTAGCCCACACATTCCTGGAAACTACTGGGTAATTTAGCATGGCCAATCCATGTAACCTGCATATCTTTGAACTACAGGAAAACTGAACACCCAGCAGAAACTCACAAAGACACAGAACACGTAAACTTCAGAGTTACCCAAGACTGGAATCAAACTCAGGTCCCTGGCACTGAGGCAGTGTTAACCACTGCGCCAGTATTGAAAATGGAAAACTACAGAAGTTGTAAATGAGTGACCTCCAACAGCTGTAACAAACCAGTCATCATTTCCCTTACCTAAAGCATGCTTACCCTATCAGTCCAGCAGCACAGGCAACTACTCCATCTGTGTGATCTTCATCTCGTGCAATGTGATCAATAAAAGAGAGAATGAATTCTACTCTTGGTTGCACCAACATCACATCAGCTGCAGAAGCAAATGCAAGTAGTTTAAAAACTAACTACATCCAAATTTAGTAACTTAGATTAACTTTGAACAATTAAACTTACGATGCACATTCTCTTGGTCACCCTTCAGACCTTGAATAATACCAGTATATGCCTCCAGACAACCTTCTCTTAGTTCGTTCAGGTAATCCACCATATCATAATCTGTCTAAAAATTAGTTAGAATCTTAGCACAGCTGGTCAAAGTGCAAATACACATGAAGCAGCAGGTCAGTATACCAAAGTTTCTTACATAAGATCTTTCTAAAAATCAAATGCATGTAAGAAATCAAGTCTTGTTCTCAACTTTAAAGAATTTGCTTAAAACTAGTTTACTGATGGACTGTGATTATATAAAACAGGATTTTATCTGGCATACGAGGTCACTAAAATTATAAAATTCAAAATTAGTTCAACAGAATGTTAGCAAGTTAACTGCACTTTTTCAAAGATGAGAAGTCAAAATGTGATGCAGTGGAGTTTAAATGCTAACGCTGTACTTACTTTATCTACTTGAGCTTGTGAAGCTTGTTGAAGGGTATCCAGGACAATATCTAGATACTTCTTAAATTCTCCTGCAATAGCAAGGGCAATATCCCCAAACACAGACAGAATCTGTGGCTTAACAGAGCGATGGACATTTTCATTCTGCAAGAGGGAAATTGCATCCAGTGTTCCAAGTACAAAATAGTTCAAAATTCTGTAACACCCAGCACCCAATTTTAGATAGTACTTTAGTACAGCTAACTTTGTTTTAACCAGCTCCATATGAATCAGCAAAACTCACGCCTCAAACACTGGATGTTTACTGTATTACTGCAATCTCTGCATGTTTGAGTAGTCAGTTGAAGGTGAGAGAAGCTTCTCTGCTAGAAATTTTATTTAAGGAAGCACTGCATTAAGTGATTTATGTTGTAAGTGAAGTATAACAGTGATGTGTATTCCACCTGCATTATGCTTCCAGTACTTAGAAGCAGTTTTTACATTGATCAAAAGGTCCATATAATCAGAATGTTTGATCAATTAGGTACACCCCTGGTCCCATAGGTGCCAGTTAATAGAACATTTGCTGTACATCAGGAAAATCTTTAACTGATAGAACAAATTGTCTCAATCACCATCAGAAATTGAAAACTTATAATCAAGCCAGTAGTTTAAATAAACACGAAGCTTTCTAGACTTTATCGAGAAATTAAGTTTGGTATTTTAGATGCCAACTTACCCCCAGATTCTCCAGCAAAAGTTGCATCATTTCATCACAGAAAGGTAGCATATTAGATTGAAGGGCTCTGCAGAGATCTCCAACTAGGCCCACTGCAGCAAGACACACCTTCAAAAATACCAGTGTTTAAAACATGAGGTCACCAACCTTGGCAAACCAGGTTATAACTAACTACAGGTAGCCCCAGATATCCTTTCTCATTGCATAATCAAAGCTATACCTCTCTGGGCTGTAGTCACTGATGGTACTGCAGGCATGGAATTTCATCCATGCAATTTTCTTCCATAAAATCCTAGCACCAAAGGTGGTGATTCTATTTGGTATCAAGTCTCACCAAGCTAATCTCCATTGAAAGAAAATTCTAATTCTGACATATTTCATCTCAATGCACTGGTTGAAACCTGGACAGTGTGTAATATGCTGATAATGTAAGCCATATACACCTATTTTCTTAATATCACAAAAAACTAAGTGAGCACCTGTGTTACTAAGCTTTAATTTGGTCCTGAGAGAGACGCAGACTTTGCTCTCAAAATAATAATAGTTTAATTGTAGAGTTACTGAAGAAATTCTGAAAAATATTGCAGGCTCCAAGGGTTTCTGATTCATGAAACCATGCTAACCATAACCAGATCAACAGCACTGGGTAAATGAACTGAACTACCAACTTGCATTTACATTGTACCTTTTAGACAGCAAAAACTTGGTGGGCCAGGTTGAACTTCAAATTAAGAAACTGCATGACAGACTGAAGTACGTTGTCAGACTCCCTCTGCCTGCAGTAGTGGACATTTGATCTAAATTAAATTTTGCTATTTTGTCTCCACTCAGCTCAACCAACTGGAAAAATGATTAGGGGGTTATTATTCAAAATGTTGCACGGAACCTTAATGGTTCTACTGGGGCCTTCTGAACTTGTTCCAGATCGTATTTTTCTTCTTCCATCATTTGGGAGGCTAAGGAAGGAGGAAGAGTCGATTGAAATCTACCGTAAATGTAAAGACGACCAATGATGGCAAACTCTTTCGTTATACAGCAGCAACTCCACTTCACAACCAATTCACCCTTTATGGAGTATCAAGGATGTAAAAGGAACAGTAAATGTAAGAATTTTTAAAAAAATTACATTCAAGATCAGATCAGGTGAAGATAAATAATTAGGGCATGTTTTGGGGAGACTTGGTGAATGGGAAGGGGTAGATACAGAAAGAGGCAGGGATTAAAAACCTACTTAGATAATGCCTCATAGGCAAGAGTTTGAGTAGATAGAAATTATCCAGCAGACCTACCACGAGGATTTCCTCCCACTTCTCACTCCCCACCCCTCCAAATACATCATTTTCTTACCTGATATTCTGCATAATTCTTTAGTCCAATCCCTAGATATGGTTTGAAGGCATCCATGTACTTCAAAAACTCTGAACCTAGTACTATAAATGAGATCGATAGTTTGAAAATGGGTAAAGGGAGCAAATTAATTGTTCAAAAATGTAAACTGGATAATTAAAGCAATTTCGTACTAAAATCAGTAGCAGATTCTCATTCAGCTAACAATAGCTAAAGTTTTAGGGAGCAAGCTCCAGGATTTTGGCCCAGCAGCACTGAAGGGATAGCAAATACTTCTACGTCAGGATGAATGAGGCTTGGGAGGGGAACTTGGTGTTCCCATGGTGATAGTGGCGAGGCACCCAGATTTGATCCCATCCTCAAGTGGATGTGTGGAGTCTGCCATTCTCCCCATATCTATGTGGGTTTCCTCCCAAAGTCTAAAGATACGCAGGTTAGGTGAACTGGCCATGCTAGATTGCCCAGTATCCAGGGATGTGCTAGCTAAGGGATTAGCCATGGGAAATGAAGGGTTAG
Organism: Ginglymostoma cirratum; assembly: GCA_024137785.1. NCBI lineage: Eukaryota > Metazoa > Chordata > Chondrichthyes > Orectolobiformes > Ginglymostomatidae > Ginglymostoma > Ginglymostoma cirratum. Next base: position 4,564,156 of record JAHRHZ010000105.1, read on the forward strand.
AGGGACTTGTTTACAGGGGATGGGTGGGGGGTTCCATTTGAGATGCTCCGAGTGTCAATGTGGACTCAATAGACTGAAATGACCCGCTTCCATACTGTACTGCTGCCCTTGCCCCAAGTGGAAATAGTTACAGGCTTAGAAGGCACTATGTAAGAAGTTATGATTTCTACAGTGCAACTTGTAAGGTGGCACATATTGCCCCACTTGAGCATTAGTTTGGTGGGG
>JAHRHZ010000105.1:4564480-4646159 GCA_024137785.1 Ginglymostoma cirratum
GGGGGGGGGATGTGGTGGTGGAAAGAAGTGGATTTTGTGTCCACTGTGCCAAAAAAACAGGCTGCGTTGTCCTGGATGGTGTCAAGCTTCGTGTGTTGTTGGGACAGCCCTCACCCAGGCAGATGAAAAGTACACTCACTCCTGAATTGGCAGGCCAGAAGCTGAGTTACTAGTGGCAGGATTCTAACCTCTGACCTGTTCTTGTAGCCACTCCATGTATACAGTACTCCACTTTCTGGTTAATGGTAACCTCAAGAATATGGATAGTGATTCAGTGATGTTAATTTAATATCCAACTGAATGCACTCAAACAAGGCTTAGTGCATTTTGGACATCTCCCCAAGGACACAAATTAGCAAAAGTACTGAATGATATTCAACTTTCAACACCATTTAATTAAACAAAATATACATTTAGGGACTCAATTTCAATTCAGGTGATATTAGAATCAACTCAATGTTCGTCTTGATTTAAGTGATCCAATTATCCCAGGCTACACCACATGGTTTAACTTTTGCACTTAGTATTAAAAATTACCCATTTCAAGCAGGGATGCAAACTTAAATTGAATTAAGCCCATAGTACTATTACAAGTTTCTGATTTTTGAACAGCCATAGTACAACTGTTTATAATTTGAATTAGAATCCCTACAGTGTGGAAGCAGGCCATTCAGCTCATTGAATCCACACCAACCCGTTGCACAGCATCCCACTCAGACTCACCCCTACCCAATCCCTGTAACCTCCATATCCCAAGCCTAATTCATATAGCCTGCACATCTTTGGACCGTGGGAGGAAACCCATGCAGCCACCAGAACGTGCAAATTCCAGTCACCCACCCAAGGGTGGAACTGAACCTGGATTGCCGGCACTGAGGCAACAGTGCTAACCATCTGCCAAACAATTTGGTTGTCAAAAACTTGAACTCAAAGATACAACTCTGCACTGGAAGCACAGAACTTAAGTCAGGAAATTAACCTCAAATTAATTTTGATTGCACATTCCTAGATCAAATCCAATTGAAAAACTTTTGTTCCAATGTTTACATAGATGAAAAAACAGAACTATCAAGAATAAATTGGCTTTTTCCATTCCAAAAATTAATCCCAACAATCTATGGAAGCAGAAATTTGATTTCATATTTCTGGGGGAGGGGTGGGTTAGGCACTCGACGAATAACAGAAGCTTCAAGTAAAACTACTTAGAATTCATACAATTCTTCTATTTCACTCAATTGAAAAAACACACCTTCAACTAGAGTGCTGACAGCCATGAGGGCATCTTCCTGCACACCTCCAGAGCCAGCAGTGCTCTGGAACATCCTTAACAGTGATGCCATCACCACATCAGAAATCTGTAGTGCATCCTGATGCTGCACCTTCCGCAATACATTCTAAGGACGAGATAAACTTTTTTGTAGTTAAATCTATTAATTCATTATGAAAACTTAAATACCTTCAGATTCATTCCTAATCATTGTATTTCTGTATGGTGCACGAGCTCGTCAGGCATTCTATGCAAGAAACCAACATATTACCCACAAACCCAAGATAACACCTTCTGCCTCAATTAATGGATAGATAATTCTAGTTAAAAAGTTCTACCATTTTTCAGAGAAAATGCTTGAATTTATCAAGGAGAAAATAGCAAGACATCCAGATAGAAATTATCATATTGGGAGATGCAGCATGGGTTCCAAAGGGAACTAATTTACTGGAATTCTTTCAAGACACTACAAGTGCGGCAGACAACAGGGATGTGGTGTATCCAGACTTCCATAAAGGCATTTGACAGGGTGCTGCACAAAAGGGTGCTGTGTAAGGTAAAGGTGCATGGTGTTAAGGGCAATGTATTAGTATGGATAGAGGACTGGCTAACTGGAAGGGATAAATGAGTTCTTTTCTAGTTGGTGATCAGTGACTAGCAGTGTGCCTCAGGGATTAGTGTTAGGACTGCAATTGTTTACAATTTACATAGATGATTTGGAGTTGGGGACCATGTGTAGTGTGTCAAAGTTTGCAGATGACACTAAGATGAGTAGGAGAGAAAAGTGTGCAGAGGGATATAGGTAGTTTGAGTGGGCAAAGGTCTGGCAGATGGAGTACAATGTTGATAAATGTGAAGTCATCCATTTCGGCAGGAATAACATTAAAAAGGATTTGAAGAGTAAAAAAATAGCAGCATGCTGCTATGCAGAGGGACACGAGCGTCCTTGTGCATGAATTGCAGGTGGTTGGTTTGCAGGTGTAACAGGTAATTCAGAAGGCAAATGGAATTTTGTCATTCATTGCTGGAGGAATTGGGTTTAAAAGCAGGGATGTTGTTACAGCTGTATAGGGTGCTGGTGGGGCCACACCTGGAATACTGGACAGTTTTTGTCTCCTTACTTGACAAAGGAAGTGCTGGCACTGGAGGGGGTGCAGACAAGATTCGTTAGGTGGATTCCTGAGTTGAGAGGGTTGGCTTATGACTAGGGACTGAGTAGACTGGGATTGTGCTCATTGGAATTTAGAACAATGGAGGGGGATCTTATAGAAAGAAATTATGAAGGCAATAGATAAGATAGAAGCAGAGAGGATGTTTCCACTGGCACGTGAAACTAGAAAAAGAGGGCATAACCTCAAGATCAGGGGGAGCAGATTTAGGACTGAATTGAGGAAGAACTTCTTCACCCCAAGGGTTGTGAATTTGAGAAATTCCCTGCCCAGTGGAACAGTCATTGAGGCTACCTCACCGAATGCTTTTAAGGCAAAAATGGATATATCTTTGAACAGTAAAGGAGTTAAGGGTTATGGGGAGGGGGTGGTTAAGTGGAGCTGAGACCATGGAAAGATCAGCCATGATCTTATTGAATGGCAAGAATAGGCTCAAAGGGCCAGATGGCCTACTCCTGGTTCTTATGTTCTTACCTGCAGCAATAAGCTAATTTAAAAATAGAAAGCAGAGGGCAACCTTGCAGAGGTGATGGAAACACAGTAATAACACCCACAGAGAGCCTGATAGAACAAAACAGACAATAGCATGGTCCAGCACTAAATTCAGGCCCAGCTGCCATCACCAGAACATAAAAGATATGAGGAAAAATAATTTACCTGTAGGGTAGCACACAGCAGAGACTGAAGATCATTGTATTGAATTCTGTCTGAGGTACTTTGAATGTGAGACTGAATGGAACGAAAGGAAAAATGAGGGAATTTCCACAACTTTCATTAAAATAACTTGCAGTATATAAAAAGTTGCATAGACCACTGCATATCTCGTTTCCACGTACCCACAATGTAGTTCTTTGATCTTGAGGAATTTTGCTATTTTCCAAACTCATCTCAGCTTTCTTTTTAACCTGTCTCTTTCAGATTAAGTTGCTACTGCTAAGGGAGTGGATGACAATGTTTAGTTGCATCATGGCTGCAAGGACCTAGTGGTCTTTTCATGTCTATTACTTTTCATATCTTTTTGCTGCCTATTTGCCATAGGCACGATGTGGAGGTGCCAGTGTTGGACTGGGGTGGACAAGGTCAGAAATCAACACCAGGTTATAGTCCAACAGGTTTATTTGAAAACACAAGTTTTTGGAGTCTCCTTCAAATGTTAGTCTGAGACTGAGGCTCTGAAAGCTTGTGATTTCAAATAAACCTGTCGGACTATAACCTGGTGTCTTGAGTTTTCTGACCTTAACTGCTACAGATGAAGGGCAGTTATTATCAAGCTGATTAGTAAGTGTGTAGGCCAAATGCTGATCTCTGGTATATTCTGTACTCAATCACTTCTCCATTTCTACTTACATTAATGCTAGATCAGTTCATAGCAGCATCTCAAAAGCAAAATACTCAATGCCCCAAGTGGCACAAACACAATGGCACTTTTTGCCAAACAAACCCTGAAAGCAATTTTGAGTTAGAACAGATTAAATTTTGAACAAGGCACATCTAGTTTATGAATTCGGGCATTCTGTTCGCATATTGAAGTTTCAGTTGCACTGATAATTCATTACATTGTGGCAGAACGTTTGCCACCCATAGGACTCAGATTTGAGGGGAAAAAAACTGAACAAACTAGTCACAAGTACGACCATAGAAGAGTTTGTGTATTCAATCCACTTAGATACTCAACTGCAATACTTTCAACATTAATGTTTCAGTGAGAATGGCTATTTAAAACACAATAGAAGAATATGAAACACTAGGTAGCTGTCACATACATAATCCACATACCTCCATTTGCAATACTTGCTGTAGCCTTTCCATGATGACCAGAGTTGTTTTCTGCACTGCTGGATAGCAGTCTTTGGCACTGTTCTTGACTATCTCCATCAGTGCCTCATATGCAGCACTCCGCAAGTTATTCTGATGCCCATCAGGCCTAAAAACCATTTTATTCAAATGCATCAAATCTATATTTTCAGAACTTTTAACCACAGCACCAAGATAAATCATGATTCAACACAAATCAAAAATGCCTCATTTAGTTGCACGATATGTGACAAAGAACACAAATGGGTATTTCAGTTGTCAAACCATGCTGCTGCGAAGTATGAGCTTTGACAGCCATATAAGAATGAGAAGTGAACATTTGTGGCAAATGCACCAGTGCATTCTATGCTACTCTAATGAAATATAGTTATAGAGTTTAAAAAGTTGCAAACAAGCTACAAATTTAACAGCAAAGTGCCTAGATCGACAAGAATTGACATATCAAGGGCTCAAAGTACTTCTCTTACCGATCAGTAGTTTCTAATAGTTTCTGAACTATCAATTCAAATGATGATGACAAGCAATATGTTGCAGGTTCTTCTTGATCATCTGCCACGTCTGCAGCTTCATAAGCAGCTTCCGCTAAACTGGAGAATGCCTGCAAATAAAAAAAGTCAGCCACAATTTTATAATTAACAATTGCAACAATTGTAAGTTCTGGTTAGTTTTACCAAGTGAAAACAGACCAGAATAGTATAGATCAGTAAAATGAAGAATTACAAGCACTCATAGTATTAAAGATGCAGTTCAGTCATTAACATTTCTCACCTGGACCCCCAATATCCCATATTCACACGAGTGTTTCCTCTAAGCTCCATTGTCACCAACATTTTGTGCATACTAACTGGCATACATAACTGGAAAGCAAATTAAGGAATGCTACTTCTCATCCCCTTCAAGTACTGGCCACCTACTTAGATAGCCTTGTAATAATGCTGTGGCTTTAAGAGGTTGTGCCCTTCATATTCTCTTTTTATGAAAGCTAGGTGGTGTGTAACTTGTAAGAAACTAAACAGCTTGAGACACCTTCAGACTTTTTTCAAAGTTGGAACAATAGAAGCAGCCTGAAAGGGTGTGGCTGAGCTCCCAACAGAACCAGGGTTTTTAGTTTAGCTTTCAGCAGTTGAGGTCTAGAAGTGAAAGCCTACCTCCCCACCCCTTAATCTTAATGAAAGTGAAATAATGTCAAATGGTGCATCAAGTGGAACTCCAATACGAATAATGGATCTATAAGTATATACTGTTTTCTGGCAGGTAATTCGGTCACGTACATTATTTAAAAACTTAAACATATATGCATGAAGCAGGCCATACTATTTTTAAACCACAAATACACACAAAATCCCCACTGTCAAATATTTCAGTGATCCCTAATGGTTAATATTCAAATTTGATAACCAAATGTGATAGCTGTTCAGCTGCAAGTTGAAAGCATTCCATGTTACTAAAATAAATTAACACTCAAATTTTGTTAACATCCTAAATTCCTAAACAACCACTTTGTAAATCTTAAAAATACTTAATTTTTATACATTCATTAGCTCAAATTGTGCAGTGGCATTAGATGATATACCTGAAATCAAAAACCTTCATGCTCATCTTTCACCACTGAGAACATTTGCTTTTTGCACACTTGCCAGCAAAGGCACCAAGTAAATAGTCTGAGGTGACTATCAAAACTTTATTTAAGAGTCCAAAGGCAGCATCAAATCAAGTCTGAGTCATAGGGTCTGTTTCCATGCCATTCGGTCCAACCAGTCCATGCTGAACACAATCCTTAACTAATTAGTCCCAATCACCTGCTCCTGGCCCACATCCCTCCTTACTCATTTAATTATTCAAATGTCTTTTAAACATTGTAATTGTGTAACTGTATCTACAACCACCACTTCCTCAAAGTTCATTCCACACACACAACCCTCAAAAAATTTGCCCCACCCACGTCTCAAATCTTTCCCCTGCTCAATTAGGATCAGCATTTTAATAAATCACATCAGTATAGATTAGGATCAAGCAGAAGTTTTTTAGAATCTTAGGTCACTGCCTGCTCAATGAATGACTTACCCAACAAACATTAGAAGCCACTCTAGGTTCAGCTCCCAGACCTTCAATGAGACATTGGAGTAGAGGAGTCAAGTACATGTCGTTGATGGCAGCCTCAGGAAGCAACTCACAAATTCGACCCACTGTCCAAGCTGTAGTATCCCGAACCACCACACTAGGATCTTTCATCAGGTCTATCAATGTGGGCATTGCCTGCAAATAGAAATTAGCTCGTAAACAATGACAACTACTAAAAAAAGTCACACACTGGCTAAAATGATTTTAACGATAATCAGATTAACCCTACAGTGAAATTACTGGACTTGAAACAATTACAAGTGTGTGACTATTTTGTCACTGAGTTGTACCTGCAAGTTTCAGCATTAAAGATACCTACAGATTTAAAATGAGATTTTACCAAAGTTTTTTTGAAAAAATCCCTACAGTCTAATGCCCAACAAGATTATCTGGACAATACACTCGAGTCAGCAATCCATATTTCAAAGGAAAAACCCAAATCATTTAACCCAAGTATTGCAAGCCAACTGATTTTTAAATATTACATAAGGGATGTGGGCTTTAGTATCAGAGATAAAAGGTACTGCAGATGCGGGAGAATCCGAGATAACAAGCATGGGGCTGGATGAACACAGCAGGTCAAGCAGCATCATAGGAGCAGGAAAACTTGACGTTTCGGGCCTAAACCCTTCATCAGAAAGGCTTTAGTAGCTCGTTTTGCATTTATTACTCAAAAAGGTAAGCAAAACTGCTGACTAAGCATTAAAATCTAAGTTTACGACAGCAATAATTTAGAAACCTAGTCAGCCTTGAAATCAATGCTACTTTTAAAAAAGACAGCTCCTAGCCACGTAGCTAAGAGGAGGAAACAGGAATACAAAAATCACAGCCTATCAAAGTACACAACTATTTTACAAGGCGCTCCAACAAAACGTTTGCCATTATTCACATTCATAAACAGTGACATCTGAATCTTTGAACACATCATCTAGTAGCACTAGAAGCAGTGACAAACTCCAGCAGAATATATTTTTACCTGTATCACTAGTGGTTTTAGCTGATTGGGTTCAGGTCCTTCCAGAATAGAGCCGAATGCCATCACTGCTGCATCTCTATACCTCCAGTCCGGATTTTTGATATGTTCCTTGATAAATGGAAGTATGTGTGGAACAATGTCGTCCTCACAGCATGTTGCCAGCAGCATGAGACAAACACCAGCAGCTTTGCACGGATTCCAGTCATCATCGTCATCATTTTCATCCTAATAGTGAAAGGGTGAACGATTTAAAATAAAAGATACTACATTCCAGCAATTGTCAAGAATCAATGACCATATTTAAACCAACATTTTATGCTAACACTGGATTTTTGCTGAGTGAACATGGGCACAAAAAAGGGGCATTTGTTATCAACTTGATTATATTGACATTAATCTAAAGACTGGAAACAGAGGCATATAGTGGCTAAAAAGAGAGACTATGGTTAGACCTGCCTTCGTTGAAGTTTAAAAATCTCAAACTTGTATTGCTCTGCATTCAAGCATGTAAGGAACAAGGCAGTTATCTGCCAGAAGTTACACTATAAATAAATGAATGTAGGGTGCTGCTTCTGCAGGAGGTACAATATGGAAATATATGTTTCAAAGAGACTTGCTCATATTGAAATATCACTTTCTGCCCTAGTTAACACACTTTAAATCCATGAAAACTGGTGAGTTCTGAACAGTAAAAACCCAGAATACATTAGAAAAATTCTAGATTTAGTTTAGCCCACCTAACATGTTGTAAACTCCTTAAGTACAGTAACAATACCCCTCTCTCCAGCATATCCCCTATAAAGAGAAAATTCAGAAGCCTTAGCTTGTTTTCTAATGAGCTTAGAAACAAGAGTTGAATTTCCTTCACAAAAAAGGGAGGAAATTAATAAGTCCTAATTGGTGGATTTCCAGTCATATCTTCATCCTAGACTCAAAGACCTCCATTCTGCTTTGCAGTTCTTTTAGGAATGAGATTTTGGACAGATGTATGGACAAGAATATGTCGAGTTTTACAAACTGGATGACGCGTTACCTGTCAGTAAGGCAACATGGCTTCAAGTCAGACACCCACCAACAAATAACTGGCCTTCTATTACAGGGTGATGTTACAACTATAAGAAGTATATTTTAAACACAGCAAGTTGGGCAGACAGCTTTGTGGTACAGGATTAATTTGTTCCAAAACCGACAATGATCTGGAGAACATGTACAGATAGACTTGTAAAGTCTGAAAGCAGGAATTCAACAATGCTACTTGTGGGCAAAACTTGCATTTATGCAGCACCATTCACGACTTTACAGGCAATTTGCAATTAAGCCAGCAAGGAAACAGGCAAGTTTAATTAACACAAGCATATTTGGAGGAAAATTTCTGTACACTATACATCCAATATACAACAGGTACGGCAAGAAAGCCCCCTCTCCCATTGTTTATGTATCTAGAATTAGGCCTTTAAGGGGATCATCTAACTTGAATCACATGACAATGAAAACTGCACTGTATCTCACCTACCATGAATGCCGTACACTACATGAAACAATTAAGACAGCTTTGTGTTTAGAACTTCATAGTCTTGACATTATAAATTCACAAGTTTAAAAGGATGAAAATTTGCTAGCACAAAGTAACTTCCAGCGGTTGTTTCACAAACCTCACCTCTAAATTGGCAAAGGTTCACGTGCTCTTCACATTCAGCAAATACAGCTCAGTCTTAAAGGACACACTAAGTTATACAAAGCTGCGCTCAAGAAGTCTCTGCAGTATTCCATAGCTCCTGTAATATTACCTCATTATCATAAAAAGCTATTTGTGATATGCTTAAATTTGCAAGTAAATGTTACAGGAACAACTTGTATCCAAAACATTGTGCTGTTCATCATGAATTTGCAACAGCATAAAAGATAATGAAGTCAGTCAAGTTACTGTCTTACCTGTTTAGTCAGTGTCTGGGTGAGAATGGGGACCAAGTACTGGAGTGCTCCCTTGGCATAGAATTTACTTGTGTGTTCAGGTGGTCTTCCCTGTTCTGCTGCCTACAAAGAGAAAATATAAAAAGAGAATAACTTAAGAAATATTAAAGGGATTTTGGCGTTGCTGGCAAGGCCAGTATTTTTTTCTCATTCCTAACTGCCCTTAAGGAAACTGCTTTCTTGAACTCCTGCGGTCCATTTAAGAAATCTACAATACTGTTAGAAAGGGAACTCCAAGATTAACTTGATCAACTAATTTTGCGCATTAAACCTAAACTTCAAATACTCTACAGAACTTGACAATTAAGTCTCAACTTTGTTTCAAAGTATCCATCAACTGAACAGTTTCAGCGTGGTGCATGGTTTTTCATCATTGACTAATTGCCAGCTTTGTGCTTAACACGTGGGCCATCATAGGATATGGTTCTCACTGAATTTAAATATAATAACTCACTACTAGAACTCTTACCTCAAAGAAAACAAATCTGTCAAAACAGGTATTTTTTAAAAATTTACACTTGATGGGTTCAATATAGATTTTCTAAAATAAAGTTTTCGAACATGGAGGCAATTCCAAGCCCACATTAATTTGGGCCCAGCAGAGACAGAGGAGTTCTTTCCCCATAAATAGCAAAGTCCAAAAGCAAAAAATTAAATTAAAAACATCCAGTGACTATTTTTTTCTTTAAATAGCTTAAAATACTGTAGAATACATTTAAAAAGGATACCTCTGAAGCTTCAATAGCAAGATCCATTTCCTCATCACAAACATTGGACCAGAATTCAATTCCTTGTAGGGCCACTTCATCAATATCACTCTTCATAGCTTCAATGGTAATCTTGAAAAAGATTCCCCCACCCCCCATCAAAACAAAGTTGTTAAACGTGTACACGTTAAATACTATTATTTGCTCACGGATTGATCACTAATATTAACAGTGCTCAGAGCAGGCCTGAACTAAAGTAATATTGAAGTGAAAGCTTCAAACTAACAATGCATTGCAAATAAAAAGCAAAAGATCTGCAGGTGCTGTAGGTCAAGAACAAAAACAAAGGTGCCAGAAAAGTTCAGCAGGTCTCGCAGCATTTAAGGATTGATCACCAGACCCAAAGCGTTAACTGTTTTTTCCTTCACAGATGCTGTCAGTTCTGCTGAGCTTTTCCAGCAACTTTGTTTTTGTAATGCATTGCAAACAATGATACATGATTAAGTGGTCACTCAACGTTCAAAAATAATCTAACAAGAGATAGTTTACAAAGCCACCCCATTAAAAACTTAAAATTCTTTTGTAGAATTGGCAGGCAAAGTAATGACTTGCTCACCTGACCTGAATGATGCCATCTCAAGTTAAAGTGTTTATTTGATGAACAGTTAAGACTAAATAATGGTGTTAGCTCCATTGCTTGCACGATATCACGATTTAGTGCAGCCTTCCAATGAAGCCAAATCTGAATCAAAACCAAAGTTCGTCTTCTGACAACAATGGCATAAATTAAATGCTGTAAGTGTTTTGGGAGCCATCATTTGTACTTTTGAAAGTTTATGATTGGCAAGTAACTCCTCTTCACATCATAGTATGATTCAGTCTGCAGGGGGCATGGTGCACCATGCCACCGGGATTGAAACAAGCAAACAGGATAAGTAATTTGCTTAGAATGAAATTTTTAGGTAGCATGTCAAGAAGTTAATTCACTACCGTATTGTTCTTCAATCGTGAAAGGCAGCAGTGTGGCATCTTTAGTTTGCTGAAGAATCACTTATTAATGCCTTCCATATCCTCAGCATCAACACCCAAAGTGTAGACTCTTATAATTTAGCTGCAGAGCACAATTTTTACACATCAAGATCCCATAAATAGCAATGAGAAACCACCAGAAATTGCATTAAACAATGTTGGAAAGGTCACCCTTTTCATACTTTCTCTAGTTGTGCCTCAGTGCCTAAAGCAAGCCTCAGTTAACAGCTCATCTAAAATGGTGCATTTCCAACGATCCATCACTTCCTCAGTACTGCACTAAGACATGTGCTCGGATCTGAAATGGATCCACAATTTTTTGACTTAATACCATAGGGCTAAAAGTTGGATTTAACCACATCAAATTACAGAAAATACCTACCCAAGTCAAAGTTTTCTGAAAAGTTTCAGATTCTAACCTGCACATAAAAAATGTATACTGGTAGTTGATTTGGATGTTCACACGTGATATAAAGATTCACTTTGCTACAAAACCTCATTTCCCCTAAACACGGCAATAAAATTGATAAATTATGCTTACAGCGAAAAGAGCAGGACCCATGTATGTTTCCATGTATTGGTAGTAAAGGGACATAATCTTCACCAAGTTTTGCAAGGCAGCAACCCGTACCTGTTAGGTTGAAACAATTGTTCCATTAAAAGTGATGCTAAATCGCAGGTGAAGATTTGAGTTTTTAGGAAACTTAATGCTACTTACTCTTGTATCAGGACACTGGGTTGCTTCACAGACTACTTGCATAATAAAGTGCCTTTCAGACTGCAAAGAAATAAAAAAAGCATATGCAGAGATGCTTTAAAATTTGACCTTACTAGTCCTTGTCAATGGTTGCTTAGCAATATGAAGACAACAATCAGGTAAAGACATTGTTAATAGTGGGCTCCATACAGCATGACAGTTCACTGAATTTTCTCAAAGTCATTGGCAAATCTGGTCTGATTTGCTATTGTACTTTTGTTTGCAAATTATCAAGATCAAACGGTGTAAAATCCACTAACTTTGTAACCAAACCATGAAAGCACAATGATCACTGGTGAAAGAATTTATTAAATAGGATCTACTCATAGGCCAGGCACCACATTTGATACCTTTCATACTTAGGCACTTGAGGCAATTCTGTATTTAGTTGAGTTTATTTACTGTAAGCCTTTAATTCTTTAACCTTGTAGCACATTTCCAATGTTTTGCAAAGTACTTAACTAACACCCCCCATCCAATTTAGTTTTTAGTTGAGGTATCAAATGATCAGAATGATTGGGGTTTACGGATGTAAAACAAACACTACGTTGTTTTGCCGTTGAAAACATTTTACTAGAAGCATGGTCAACAAGTCTGTTTAATGTCATAGTTTCATCAAGTGAATTGCAGCATGGTTTCTCAGACTTCTGACCAAGCAATTGCAATACTAAGGTGACTTTTTTTGGGACGTGGGGAAAAAGATAGAGGAGGAGGAAGAAGAGAGAAGATGAGGAAGTGGAGTAGAGAGGGTAGAGTGCCCATGCACCTATATTCCAAAATATTGTTTCACCACACCAAATTGGATTGGCTTGCTTTGATGCCTAATGCCAGGTTCTTCCACCTGGAAGCAACATCTCAACATTTTACATTTTCATAGGGTGTAGTTTTATGTTAAATGTTAATACAAATAAAAGGTGGCTTACCTCTTTGTCAAAATTAGCTTTGGTGAATTCCAAGGAGTTCAACAGTGCATTTGTTGCAGCTAACTTCACGTTGTTACTGGGCTCCTCCTTCCGCATTCCTTGAATAATTGCGGTCAGGATTTCATTTGATTTGTCCTGTAATTGCTCAGGGTCCTTAAAAAGCAAAAGTTACTCAGCTTTAATGCTTTCCTCTTCACTTTCTGGCCCACACTAGACATATTCTTTAAAGATTACATCATGTTGTAACATGCCAAGTTTTAGAGGCAGAATCGCTAGGATTAGTTATTTGAATAGGTTCAAATATTTTATCTTGTTTTTCACAAAGTAAAACTGACAAGCTGAAACTCTGCAATTTTAATATAAACCAACAGGAATTCACCTTCAAACCTGCACTAGATAAACAGCAGAATTTTAAAATGCAAACTTCCCTTACATAGTTTAGGAGACACTCAGCTGCTGGGAATTCAGATATTCAACTGGTCTAAAAGCCTCAAGAGAAATAGTCACTTTGCAACAGATGAAGGTGTAAATGAGCACCCAGAATATCAAGCTGCTGTCTGAGTAAAATTAGCCAGTCAAGAGACTGGAGACACTACCAATTATTGACTCCTTCCTTTTCTAACAAGGAAACATATGCAATTTATGCAAGGTTAATAAGGCTGGTCAAGCAATCTACTATAACAAGTTATGTACTACACTGCCATAAATCAGTAAGTCTGTAGCTATAATCAAACACAATTCAGCATAGTGGATAATTCCTTTTCTTTCTAGATACAAGATTTCTAAATAACTGAATACTTTGCTAAGATGGGCATTCAAGTATAGATTGATAATCAAAATCAACATTCAATTCTCAACAGCTTCTTTATTTTGTAGCGTCACATGCAGCGATGGCAAATGCGCTACAAACAATATCTTTGGAACCATCTCAAATTGATAATAATTGGTTGTGAGGAATATTAAGAACACCCATCAGTTGCATCCACCACTGTATGATGCCATACAAATCGCTGGCTTTTGAATTTTCCTTCATCACAAGTACCCAAGCCAAACTGAAATTCAAAAGCAATCTTGCAATAAGCTCATGCAGTGCATTGCTGCTGAATGCACACTTGCAGCATCACAAATTAGCTCAAATGATATTGCAAGTACATATAAATTTAAGTACTAAAACAGATGTGAGCAGTTCTTCAATATGACTTTATTAACGGAAAATGAAATTTCCAGTAGTGCAGGGTTGGGCACGCTTTTTCCTCAACCAATACACAACTCACCAGAAACAGTGGCATTCACAATTCAAAATGGAAGTAAACATTCAATGACTGTTGCAAAAAGCTTATTGGTAGTAAAGATGGAAGCAAGCTTAATTGCAATACTATATTTCTGGGAAGATAACAAAGACAATACTCACTATATCCTGGCATATATAACCAATAGCTTCCAAAGTAGCCTCTTTCATATGTTCAGTGCTATTGGGGTTTGTAACATTAGCAACCAAGTGAGGAATGAGCTCGGGCCATTGAACAACAGGGATCTCTGCACATGCAATTCCTGCAACGCACTGAGATGCCGAGCTGGGCCTGTAGGTCTCTGTACCCAGAGTCTGCAAGACCTGTGGGAGCAGTTAAAATTTAGAACAAGACTTTTTTTTTCTTCAAAAGACAAGCAACAGTATTCACAACACTTCCATCACAAAAAAAAACCATGGGGCTAAAAGATCAGAAAAGGACTGGAGTGACATAAAATAATTAGGCTGGAATAGGTTAAGCTTCAAACCAGGCACAATGGATATTTAAAGAAATTGAAATGCAAAACAAAGAAAAAAATTCACCAGTAAAGAAAGCAAAGTCAGGTCACAGAAAATCCAGAACAAATACATATTTTACTTCATGGATGGTTGATTCCCGAGAGCCCACAGAAAAATACACTATGTGGGACAGATCCTGCACCACACTTTGACATTAGAAAACAGACATCACATACATGGATCAAGAGCCAAAGTTCAATGATTGTAGTAGCATTTTTACACAGTTCAGCATTCCTACAGCACAGACCATAGACAAATCAATAGCAAAGACTAACTGCTTTGTTTCCTTTTGGTATTGAAGCTAAAATTTGTACTTAATCACTACAAGTGTTACATGCCAAAGTCAAAATGAAAAGAACAAATCATCACTAGGAACTGAAAATTTACTTCAGACACGATCGTAGTTTGGAAGTGACACCATGGTGCTTTTTCAATTAAAGAGTGAAAAAAACAAAAAGTATTAAGATGCAAGCAAATGTGTTTTGCTTAGTTGCATAGTCACTCCTCATAGGGATTTTTTTGATCAGTATCACTGACCCAGTGCATTTGTAAAATAAAAACAATGGTTAAGATGGCATTAGGCAGACATATTCTGAAATGTGCGAACTTTGTAAATGGATTTACCAACATTGTAAACAGGTCTGAAAAGCTCTTTTATGGAAAACTCACTGGAAGATTTATCTATCTTACATTATCAGTATGTTTACACTGAGTTAAACAACTCCATTACAGGAATATACTCAAATATTGATGAACTGTACTAAAAACAACTTTGCCATCACATCAAAATTTGGGACTTGAAAATCAAGTGACCAAAAAGGGAGTTTAACGTGCAAGAAACACGAATACCCACTGTGTATCACAAGTGGACAGAATTATATCTTTACTAATAGTTTCCTTGGACCTCCTATTCAACTGCCCTCCAGAACATGGGATTGTGGGCATGTTGGTGAGTCAGCAATTATTTCCCATTCTAGTTGCCCTGAGGAAATGCCTTAGCTTTTCTAGACAGCAGTGGTCACTGGTTTGGAGAGTGCTGTATAAGGAACCTTGGTGAATTTCTGCAGTGCGCCTTGTGGATAGTAGTTCTGTGTTAGTGTGGAGGGAGTAAACACAATGCCTATCAAGCTTAAGTGTTAGTGGAACTGCATGCATTCAGGAACTGGGGAGTATTCCATCACACTCCTGACTTGTTACTTGTGGACAGTGGAAAGGCTTTGGGGAGTCAGGCAGCAAGTTAGTTGCTGCAAGATTTCTACTCTCTGACCTGTTCTTGTAGTCAGAAGCATTTATAAGGATAGTCCAGTTCATTTTCTGGTCCATGAACCTGCATTCACTAGCAGTTAGAAGATTGAGACAAATATCATTCAGACAAAATTCTAACATGGCAAGACAGACTAAATGCAGGGAGGATATTTCCCTTGGTTGGGAAATTCAATCAGGGGTCAGTCTCTGGTTCAGCGTGGCTCATTTAGGAAAGGGATGAGTAAGTATTTCTTCAGAATTTGCTACCATAGAAGACCAAGTCATTGAGCAAAGAGAGTTAGGTACATTTTACACTGACCCCCAGAGCATCCCAAGACCCATTCCCCAATAACCCACCTAACCTACAAATCCCTGAACATTACAATCCACATAGCCTGCACATTTTTGGACTGTGGGAGGAAACCAGAGCACCTGGAGATAATGCACACAGACATGGGGAGAACATGCAAACTCCACACAGTCACCCAAGGGTGGAACTGAACCCAGGTTCCTGGCACAGTGAGGCAGCAGTGCTAACCACTGAGCCGCCCTTGTTATGATGCTATGTGCAGCACCAATGATCAGTGAACGTGATTCATGAAGCAGCTGAATATGGTTGGGCCCAAGACACTGTCCTGAGAAACTCCTCTATTGTGATGACATCTTCCACTATGATGGAGTATACATTTATGGGACAGTAACTGATTGTTGGATTGGGCCTACTGTGCATGCACAGGACATACCTGGGCAAATTTTCCACATTTTGTTGGCCAAAAACCATTATTGCTGCTGCACTGAAACAGCTTGACTTAAGGGTATGGCAAGTTCTGGAGCTGAAAGTGTCAGGACTATTGCCAGAACGCCATCAGGGCCCATAGATCTTTTCTATAGTATCCAGGGCCACTAGCTATTTCTTGATGTCATTCGTAGTGAATGAAACTGCCTAAAGACTGGCAGTGATTTGGAGGCCTCTGGAGAAAGCAAAGATTTAAAATGAGATAATATAGTCACATCACTTTTGTATTTACATTGCTGGTTAGTAGCTAAGCTGCAAGCTATTTTTGCTAAGCCATTATTAATAATCTTTGCTTGCTTAGATCGGTGAACAGATCACCTTTTCAATCAATTTTTTT
This sequence comes from Ginglymostoma cirratum, assembly GCA_024137785.1. Taxonomy (NCBI): domain Eukaryota; kingdom Metazoa; phylum Chordata; class Chondrichthyes; order Orectolobiformes; family Ginglymostomatidae; genus Ginglymostoma; species Ginglymostoma cirratum. The sequence continues at coordinate 4,581,401 of JAHRHZ010000105.1, forward strand.
TAACCATACTTTCCCAGCTTAGTGGGACCTTGAGACTATCCAAACTTATTTCAAAAATCAGGATTTAACTTTTTTCCCAAATAAACACATTCACTCAAGTAAATAGCTTTTGGACATTAGTCATGCACGCAAAACTACACACTTATGGGCAAAGGGTGCAACTACTTTGCTATCTGAAAAGCTATAATCTTACCTACAGACAAATAATTGTTATCCCAAAAAAAACACACCACTTAATCCACTTGAAAATGAACCAAGTTGAAAATGGGATGGACTACTCACTTCTCGCTACATTTTAATTTTGGCAAGTCTAAAAAATGTTCGAAAGGCATAAAGCATCACTCTCCCAAGAAATAGATACTTAATATTTAAATTTTATTTAAAAGGTTACTGCAGCAGCGACAACTTACAAAGGTTTTTATTTCTCGTCGAGCATTGGTGTCAATTGCAAGCCATCTTTGTTGATATTGTGTCTTGACATCCAGGTCCTTGGATGTCAGGGAATTCTTGATTTGTAGACCAGCTGCAATTCGGGCAACTTGACTGTTTCCTGGATTTGCTAGCACTTTTGAAAGTTCCACCAAGAAGGTAGGCTAGATTGATAGAGAAATGTAGAAGAATTACTATCATGCATTCCATTTGTTACCCACGATTGCACTGTTAGTTTAATGTTTAAAATCACATTTCAGCCGAACCTTTGATGTCTTGGATTTAATAGTCTATAGTTTGTACTTCAGTTATGCAATGATACTTAAACACTATACGTTTACATTGAGTAACTCAGCAATCAACAAGACTACAGAGTTACCTTCAGAACAAGGTAGTTAGAATAATTGAATGACAATGAATTGCAGCATTAATGCTCAGATCCACAAAGCAGTAACAGATTCAAGTCTATGTTTAACAAAACTAAGAACAACTGATCAGAGACCTTTCAATCAAAACAGAAGGAAAAACAAAGGAACTAATCTGTTTCAGGAGTTCACAGGCTACTAAAAAAACCCATCTTTGGTAGTGGAGTCACTTTAAATTGACATGTTCAAGTTTAACCTGCAGTTTGAATCTACACCATTTAAATGCAGAGATAACGGCCCTGACAACCGAGAGAACTTTGCACTATTCAACAGATCAGCTGTGCAACAGACTTAAACTCGTTCCATCCAAAGTCATCTCCAGTCACTTGAAAGTGGAAGTAAACTGCAGAGTGCCAAGGGACAGACAAAAAAAAAAAACTGGAAAGTTAATGCACGAGCTACCAAGAAAAGCAAATAAGAATTTATATAGTATACTTAACATGGTTAAAAATCCCCAAAGCACTCTGCAGGAATGCTAACAAAATTGTGACAGTGATGTTAGGGCAAATTATGTATGTAGGTCTTACACAGCAACTTAAGAGAAAAGAACTAGATAGGCTGAGACTTTAGGAAGCAAATTCCATAGCTCAAGGCCCAGGCAACTGAAGCCACAGCCGTCAATGTAGGAACGATGAAAATTTGGTTATAAGAGCAACAGATCTGTGTTGTGGGGCTAGAAGATATTACTGAGGTGGGGAGGGTGAGACCATGGAGGTAAAAAGAAGAGGGTGAGAATTTTAAAATTGAGATGTCGCTTAAAAAACCAATGTAGATCAGGAGGCACAAGGCAGTGCTGACCAGGACTCGTTGGGAATTAGGTCATAGGCTGACTTTTTGATAACTTTACATTTACATGGAGTAATATGCGAGACAGTAATATGTGGGACAGCAACATGTAACAAAATTTCAAGCGAAGGGGTAACAAAGACAAAGCTGAGGGTTTTAGCAGAACTGTTTCAAGAGTTGAGACAGAACCAGTTCTGATGTTAGCAACATAATGAGTTTAGTTCAAGGTCAAACAAGTTAGCACAATTGTCAACAGTTTAGTTGAGCCTCGGTTACCAAGGTGAGGGTTTGAGTTGGTGGTTACCAAATGGAGCTTATACTTGTTGAACTGCAGAGACAAACTCAAGACATGATGCATTTCTGAGAAACAAGGCAATTAACTAATATGAAAGTGGCATTTATAAATGCATTACTATTCAAGCACATGGCTGGATAACATGCATTGGCATAAGGGGCAAGGCCATAGGGGAATGCCCTCAACTGCCACCTGAAGCACTGTTTAGGAGTGGGATTTGTCTTTATTCTGTTTTGACTGGTTGGTTTCAAATTTCAAAGACAATGGCACCAACCGTGACAGGCCAGATACTATTCTGAAAATTTTCCAAATCAGTATGATCTGGCAAACTGACTCAAATGGTTCAGTTCCACAATAGCTGTTCAAGCAATGACACTAGTCAGTTCTGCTGCACTGATCTCTTTCCAGCATTTTTAGTTGATTGGGAAGCATGCATCATAATTTATTAAAACTGCCAGAACAGGTTAAAAAAATAGTAAAATAGTATTCTTAGACATCTGCACATGGGCCCTGCAATTTGTTGCAAGAAACTAAGTTAACTGTTTTACTGAAATGTTATTAACAGCTCATACTAAGCCAAAATATACTCCACCCTGGATTAGCTCTATAAACCGGGTTGGGGTCATCAACTTCTGCCTCTGAAGTGACCCCCCATGGTATGAAAATGCCAGAACATTAATTTTCCCTGCATAAAAATTACTTCGAATGGAAATCATTTTTGCTTTACCTAGCATGAAACTTTTCAATGCTGGGTAATATATTAAAGCCTCAGGTGAGGGGGAATGGTCAGCAGATTAAGGTACAGATGAGATGTGCAGCACTGCAGCTTTAAGACTTACGGCATCCATATGAAGGGCGAAGCTCTATGACTGGCTGGTTATAATGCCCAATGTTAAAGGCAGGGTTATTTGTATAGCCTTCTCCTCCTCCAGTAAACTGTTTAACTGCCTATCACGATTGGATGCGACTAGACCTCAGATCCTTCGGTAGTGGGATGGCTTAGCCGAGTGTAGGATGGTGCTTGGAATTCAAGCAGTTCCAAATGGTAACCAACATCTTTTCTTCCCTAGCACTCTACACCCCACCAACCCTCACCCACCAGCATAAATGCTGCCCCCTCCACACTTCTCTTCAGAGTCATCTAGACTCTCAACATTAGCTTGGTCAGACATCCATGGGAACGAGCAAGTGATCTCCAGCATTTGTTGTTTTCCGTATAGATCCCAGCACGTGCAGTATTTTGCTCCTGAATGGTAGCTTCTCCAGGTTGACATCTCATTTTTAGACTTGCCTGGTGCTGCTGGAGACAATCACTCCTGCACTCTTCATTGAGTGTGTTGATTTTCTGGTTGGAGGCAATGGCAGAGTTGAGGATTTGTTCGGGCATGAGGTTATAGATTGCAGTTGAACAGTTCTGCTGAAAACCCAGTGCATGAGTTGCTACAAAAATCTGTATTATTCATACCGTGGCAATGCCACACAACCAATGAAGGGCATGCTCAATTTGAACACTGGACTTTATCACCATAAGGTCCGAGAGAGTGCGTCTGTCACCAATGTGGTCACTGACAAAGATGCATCCATGACGAGTAGATGTATGAGCATGAGCAAGTACATATTTCTGTCAAATAAAAACATTATGCATTCTTGAATCAGAAATAAAAACCAAAACTTGAAAAATTTAAGTTTAGCAGTATCTCTGGAAAGAGAAGAGAAACAGAACACTTCAAGTCCAATGATTCTATGAAATTTGAGTCACTGTATTTTAAACATTAACTTTAAAGTTTTAGCAAAGATTTGTAGCTTGGGTTGTGGGTGAGGTGGTTGATTTGCTCACCGAGCTGGCTTGTTTTTCTTCAGACTTTTCATCACCATTCTAGGTAACATCAGTATGGCCTCTGACGAAGTGATGTTCTACTCCACCTGAAATTTACGCTATCTGGTCCATTATGGTATGTTGTGTCATTTCTGGTTTTGTACTGTATGATATGGGGGTCCAATTCTATACGCTTGTTGATTGCATTATGGGTTGAGAACCATGCCTCTAGGAACGACCATGCATGTCAATTGTTGGGCTGCTATAGTTACGTTGTCCTGGTTAAACCGATGGCCTTCATTGTCTGAGTGTACTGATACTAAGGAAAGCTTGTCGTGTTGTTTTGCTGCTAGCTGATGTTCGTGGATTTTGATGACTAGTTTCTTTCCTTCTGTCAGATGAAATTCCTTGTGGCAGTCATTGCACGGCATTTTGTAAACTACGTTGGTCCTGCATGTTGTGGGAACAGGGTCTTTAATCCTTGAGTATTTGTCAGAGTAGCTGTGGGCTTGTGCTACACAAACACTACATTGGACAGACAGGAAGTAAACTAGCCAACAATACACGAATATCAGCTAGCAGCTAAATGACACGATGAACTTTCCTTAATATCTGTACATTCTGACAACGAAGGCCATCAGTTTGACCGGGACAATGCAACTCCAGTAACCCAAGCCAAACAGACATGCACAGGAATTCCTAGAGGCACGGTTCTCAACTCAGAATTGGACCCCATATACAAACCCATACAGAACAAAACTGGAAAGGACACTACTCACCATAACAGACCAGACAGTGCAAATTCCAAGCAGAGTAGAACAACATCGCTTCATCGGCGGCCTCACTGATGATGCTACCTAGCGTGGTGATGAAGTGCCTGAACAAAAATCAACCCAGCTCGGTGAGCACGTCAACAACCTACAAGGTTAACTGTTTCTCTCGCCACAAGTGTGACCAGACTTGAAAGTTTATTTAGCTTTATGTTTTATGCATGTTGCTTGTTGATTCTTCAACATGTGCTGCAGCCACAATCAGAAGCTTCTAAAATTTGGCTAATTGTGGCACTCCTGAGCAGCATTCCTTCAAAGCTGCACAGCTACACAGGGGTTCCATGGACACTGATTAGCATGGCAACTTCTGGCCTCCCTACGTTTACCACCACCCCTGTTGGTTTAGCCCTGTCAGTGGGACAGGACATATTTTGGGGGGGGGGTGCGGGGAAACAATGGTGACTGCTAGTAGATTGCCTGCAAGTTATGATTCCATGAGAATGATTATATCAGCACGTGGCTTGATTAGCTTGTGGGAGAGTTCTCCCAGTTTTGGTACAAGACAACAGATGTTACGTTAGTGAACATTCTGCAGGGTCAACAGAATAAGTTCAGCCCTAAGTACTTTGGTCAATGCCAGGTTTCATTTCTTTTAAAAATCAGACCGCCATAATTTGATACAGTGGCTTTCTTGGCCATCTTAGAGGGCAGTTATAAGTCAACCACAAAGCAGTGGACCTGGAATCACATGCAAGCCAGATGAAGCGGGGAGGGGGGTGCTGCCATCAGTGAACAAGACAATTTTTAAATCAATAATGGTTGTACGTTATCATTAGACTTGCCTTTAGTTGGAACCCAACATAGCAGATGACCTTTCAATTCAATGAATAAAGTTCCAACTTTTTAAAAAAAATTTGTTCCTTCAGCATCATTGGGTCAAAATCAGGAAATTCCCTCCCTAATGGCAATGTTGGTCTACTTGCAGCACATGAACTGCAAGTTCAAGGTAGCAGCACCAGCTGCCATTTTCTTGAGGAACTGACAAAAAACATTGCCCACATCCCAGGAGTGAATAGAAAAACCTAGCTGAGACATTACCATGATGCCATCATTCTCCTTCCCCACCAACTCCCAAACTTTAAAGGAGGCATATGCTGCAAGTAAACACAGCATGGCACAATGAAAAGTATAATGGGGATGGACTTCTGTTGAGGTTTGTCCACTCAACTGCCATACTTTTAACAAAACAGCTGTAGAATTTTCAGAAAATGGGGTCTGTTTTAAGGTTCAGACTTCCCAATAAATATTCGAGGAAACACCTGTAAAAAATGTAACCCAATGTGCATATTTCATCACACTGTAGGACATTATCACTAGCCATTTCAGCAAGAAATAAAGCTGTATCCAAAGAATGGTACGAGTTTTGAACTCACTATTCAAGATTGATGAATGTTACGCAAAAATCTAAGGAATATGCGTCACAGGATATATGGACTTGGGTTGCAGCTCAGTCATGATTACACAATGGCAGAATGGACCTGTGGAACCAAATGACCTGTTCTTATCCATCATAAGAACTGAAAATACACCAAATAAACATGTTCATCTCTCGATTCAAATTTGGAATAAATATCTTGTATACTACCACATCATGTATAGAACTATAAAAGCAAAAGATGCCTTTCAAAACAGCTACTTCTACCAGTAGGCCTCCCTGGGAAGGGCTGATAAGGGATGGTTGAGACAATGTTTGCAATTAAATATCCGTTTCTTGGATAGCTCCACACATAGCGCTGCAACAGGCAACATTCTGGCTGTTCTGAAACATCAATTCTTTAAAGGGTCACTGAGCTCTTAACCATTAGTCTCTCTGAAGAGGAAGCCAAACCTACTTAGTTTCTTTAACGAAGCGTTTAATAGTTTTTCTGCTCACTGATTTCCTTGCTATCTGTTGCAGACCTAGTCTCACAGCTATAAGAGATAAAAGGTACTACAGATGCTGGAGAATCCGAGATAACAAGGTGTGGGGCTGGATGAACACAGCAGGCCAAGCAGCATCATAGGAGCAGGGCCTAGACCCTTCATCAGAAAGTCTCACAGCTACATGTTTTAAGACTTGGCCAATAGCAGTGCTTCTGAGCAATGTTCATTCAAAGCTGCATAGCTATCTGAAGGTTCAGCACACCGATGCATTAACTACCATCACTTCTATTGAGGGAGTCTCTTGATGGGTTAGGACATAAGGGGATGGTGATGGCATAAATTTAAAATGCAAGTATGCTAACATTAAAATAAACTGTGGTTGGACCATTAAAATATTTTATATTTTAATATTTACATAATCATTGGAACAAGCATCAAAACTGGACAAGCTCATCCTAACCAGCTGCAGAGGTCAACTTCTAATCCCTCCTCTTGTAATGACGTTAAAGACACTACACAATAGTGGAATAAGTGTTATGCTGAAAAGGAAAGGGGGCATATCTAGGCACGATAAAAATCTAAGAGTCCAACTGTCTTAATACAATGGTTGTAATTTAAATCAAGAGAGATGTAGATGCTGTAAATCAGAAACAAAAGATTGCTCGAAAAGCTTAGCAGCTCTGGCAGCATCTGTGGAGAGAAATCGGTTAATGTTTCAGGTTGAATGACCCTTCCTCAGAACATAATTTGGTCAATTCAACTGATCAGATAGTGATTTGCAGAAATATTGTGCCAATACAAAACTGCATTTAATTTGCAAGGAATTTACACAAATCTTATGGAAAAATCAACCAGAAATTGTCTAAATTAAAGCTATCCATTTCTTGGCGATGTACTGTTAAATTTTATAAAAAAGTTGAAATGTTTTTTGTAGGACTCAGATTCTGTCCCAGAGGTAGAAGGGATAGTGGGCAGTAAGCCTCCACATTCATGATACAGTTGGAGAATTCTCCAGGTATTCAGCATTCTCGGGCTGCCTCCAGTAATGCAAATGCAGGAATATTATTATGGCAACAAAGATAGCTGCAAATATATTCTCCCTGGAATCAGTGGAAAATTTAAACCACACTTGAATGTGAACTAATCAAGGACCACCCTTCATTATGGCTATTAATTCATGAAAACCTGAGAGCTAAGTAGCACTTCAGAAGATTCATATTCCGTTACACACACATTCAAGTATCAATAAGCTGCCCACGGCAGAGGGATATGAAACATTATACTACAAAATACAGATGTTAGAAATATGAAGTAAAAATTTCTGTAAGCACCCATCTGTCTCTGCGTGAATGTGCCCACAAAGAGCTTACTTTACAGGTTGTGGCCTTTCTTCCAATTAAGATTTTACCACTAGATGAGGTCAGGATAATCATGATCTTGACAATGAGAAAGGGGCCCATAGTGCAAGGCCAAAATAAATGGCCAGCTGTGGGGCAAGTAAATAAAAGATCTGACGAAATAGTGTGGAAAAAACGATTTAACATTGAGAGGACAAAGGCAAAGGTTGCTTATTTAGAATCCCTACAGTGCAGATAAAGACCAATTTAGGACCATCATGACTGCACACTACCCCTCTGAACAGCTCTGAACCCTGGTCCCTGGCCCCGAGAGGCAGTCGTGCTAACCAATGTGCCACCATTAGATGGGATTAAATATTTAAAACTGCAGCCAACTTTGAAAAGTACATGAAACTAGTTCTCAAATCACTCAGGATAAAATCTAAAGTTAAGATATTTTATCGAAAGGTTATGCAGTGCTGTTTATGACAAAAACAAACTGGAGAAACTCAACTCTGCTTCCTTCAGACCTGCTAAGATTCACGTCTGGTGACAATCAGAACTGTTCTGAAGAGTCTATGGCTTTGGATCATTATTTCCACTTGCTTTACACAGATGCCGCCAAACCCGAATTCCCCCAGCTATTTGTTTTTGCTTCAGATCTCCAGTATTCAGTTATTTTATTTCACTGATTACGGCCACTTTTGACATCATCTGTATCATTTTAAAAGCAGAAATAGAACTGTGCAGCAAACGAGCATTCAAGGAAAACAGTGGAGATATTCAGGTGAAATTGATGTTTTCAAAATAAGGAGGATCAATTCAAATTTGAAGCAGCCCTGGCATGTAGTAAATAAATTTACACTATCAAGGAAGCATTCCAGTTTCCTGACTGGAATTGTAGCTTGGTTGTACCTGCTACTGTCTGAATCTGAAAACTCTAGATTTTTATTTGAAGGCCATCCTATAAACCCAATAGCATATTTATAGTACACTAAACTATTATGATAATCAGATGTCCCTAGTCAGATTAAGGATCTCACCGAAATGTAGCTCAGTACAAACTCTTCCAAACTGAACTTCTGCAGCACTATACTTCATTGGGAAAATCTTCAATTTAGCACAATTGAAAATACCAACTCCAAAGATGCTCAAATTATTTGGTCGGCACGGTAGCTCAGTGGTTAGCACTGCTGCCTCTCAGCACCAGGGACCTGGGTTCGATTCCACCCTCAGGTGACTGTCTGTGTGGAGTCTGCACATTCTCCCCGTGTCTGCGTGGGTTTCGTCCAGGTGCTCCGGTTTCCTTCCACAGTCCAAAGATGTGCAGGTTAGGTGGATTAACCATGCTAAATTGCCCCATAGTGTTGAGGGATGTATCGATTGGGTGGGATGTTCTGATGGTTGGTGTGGACTTGTAGGGCCGAAGGGCCTGTTTCCACACTGTAGGGATTCTATTTGCCCCAAACCAGTGGAAACACGACAAATCTCCATGCAGCAAAATGGAAAGAGGCACTGGTATATCAACTGTATGCACCACACAACAATGGTTATCAGCCATTTTTGGGACACAAATTGAGTTTTTATATATGCAGGTACTGGGAAGCAAGATGCTGCTTGAATACATTCAAACGCAGGAGCCTAGAGTTACTAGAGTCTGAACATGGCATGCGTCTTGGTCAGAATGGTTTCCTGACAATTTACTAGCCAAAAGCTCCACCCACTGGAGCTTGGAGCCATACAGACCAAAATGATGGCAGGTTTGAATCCAGGGGAATGTTGAATCAGCTGACTGCACAAAGACAGCAATCAGCCACAGTCTCTGCTGATAATTCCTATCCAGTGAGCCAATGCTGAAAGGGAATGCAGTGTTGGGCTCATGTACATTATGGGCTCACATTTGAGAGGAGTGCTGGCAGTCCACTTGCAGAACTATATTAACATTCTTCAGGTGAACAATCTGACTGTGACTAACGAGAAACAGTGCAGACAAATCTGTGGCACAAATGACACTCAAGTTTAAAACTAGCCATCCAGACAACTACCTGAATTTTACAAAAGGTTAATACCCCGACCTTCAACATTCACTCTATAATCCAAATTCCTGTGAGGAGTTCTTAAGTACCCACAGGTTCCCAATCTCCCAATGATTAATCTCAAATACGACCTCAACCCAGTTGTCAATTGTCCAATTAAAGCCAAATCTGTCCTCAATGTACTTGCATTTTGATTAGGATAACTATGGATTTGCTTTCCTGACACATTCCAATCCACCAAACTAACTTTCCACCCACCTTTGACTCCCTTACTGTATCAGCTGATTATATTGGGTTTTTTTTTAAAAGCAATGATATTTACTGCTTTGCAAAAATTCTTCAGGATTGTTGAAGAGGTCAACTAACAGACTGACACCTACATTACATAATTAACTGAAACAATTTTCTTGGAATCTGGTTAATTTAGATCACCTCCACTATGCTCAAACCCTCAGGAGTCAGAATAGAATCTCACCTATGACTGTGGAACTGGTTAGGGAGAAGGTCAACTCCCCCAAAAAGGTTAATTAACTGAGGATCTGTGCCTACCTCAACAAAACATACAAGGCTACATCTTTTCCCAAAGGATTTAATTTTTCTTCACTTTCCCCTTAGAGGGTATATCACTTGCACAAAAATCTGAACTCAAAAACATTGGTATTGTGGGGATAATAAGCAAAATAGTGTTTCCATTGAGAAGTTTTAGTCGGATAACAGTCAAAACTGGGAGCTCTGGTCAAGGGCACATGGACAAATAACTCAACCAAGATAATTTAATTCAATACAAAATAGAACTGTGAACCCATAAAGGAAACAATGAAACAAGAAAAATAATATTCCCAATTCTGGTTTGCCCGAGCACAACATCAACTAGTAATTGAGAAGTGTGGCTAAGATCAGACACAGGTACGTTTACATTAATGGTTGATTGATAACTCAGGCACATCACAAGATGAGACTGATGGCGTTATTACTATACTTCTCCTAGGGCTAGTGACAAGATCCGAGTGTTCCATTCCTAACAATAATGGAAAAATTCAGTCCTATTGCAGCACCAGCTCATATTTATCTGGTTGTCTACCACTACTCCAAAGACATGTACAATACCTGTCTTTTTCTAGTACTTATTCAAGCATGACTTAGTTTTTAGGTCCCATCTGCCTTCTAGTATCACATGCACTTTTAAAAACTTTTACTCACCTTTCTTCTTGCTATTGACTCCCAAAGTTTCCAGTAGCTAGAAAATTCCTTTAAGCCAAGAGCTGTATTACGTGGTCCAACTGATTGAATTAACCAACTCAGTTTTAGATGTACTTTGATACAAGATACAGTGTCTGACAGCAGGTAAATCTCTAAAAGCCAGGATCTGATAGGAAACCTTAGGTATGATATAGAGGGGTTAAGTCAAAACTGTATTTTTCTTTTTAGTTGTTAACCTTTACCTGCACACTCGTTTAGTAAAACACTAAGATGAAAATACAGCTAATTTTTCTAAAGCTGACAGTTTTCACAGAAATTCTGCAAATCTACAATTTAAGGCTATACAATTAGGCAAACAATTAATAAGTGGTAAAACACTACATACTAAAGTCAAAGGTACTTCCAAAGAAATGGCTTGAAATGTGAAATTGAAATAATTACTAACATTAAAATGCAATTTAGTTCAATTTTTACTGACTTCAAAGCAATTTAAGTTTCCAAAATTACCTGATTTACACACATTAAGTAACCTTGTTTAAAGCAAAACAGATGAGAAATCCTCAAAAATGTGCAAATCCACAGTAACCAAAAAAAAGCACCAATAACCTTAAATAGGTTGCAACAGAAAATCTCTAAAGAAACAAGCTCAAAAATGCATGTGGTGACGCTGCTAAAAAAACTGTTGCATTTCGATTTAAAAGATATTAAGATACATCCATCAAATTTAACAATTGTGCAACCCTAGTTAACCTATTAAATTTAAACAGTGACTAGATAGGTAAATGTAGGACATTCTTAATGACCGGAGAGCTAGAACCAATGGTCACAGCTTAAGGATATGGAACTGGCCACTTAGAACAGAGATAAGAAATTTCAGCCAGAGGATGTTTAATCTCGTGGAACACACTACCACAGAAGGTTGTGGAGGCCAAGTCATTGAGTATACTTAAGACAGATAGATTCTTGATTAGTAAGGAGGTCAGGGGTTACAAAGAGAAGAACGGGGTTGAGAAACCTATTGGCTATGATAAAATGGCAGAGCAGACTCGATGAGCCGAATTCTACACCTATATCTTATGATCTATATTTCTTCGATGAGAACGCAGTGAACTCTGCCATAGAATGCAGTTGAGGCCAAAATATTAAATGTTCAAGTAGTTAGATATAGCTCTTAGGGCTAAAGGGATCAAAAAACACATGCAGAAAGCAGAAACGGTACCAAACTGAACGATCAGTTGCAATCATACTGAATGGTGAAGCAGGCTCAAAGGGCCTGTACCACCTCCTTATTACCCATGTTTCTAAAATAGAAGGTTGAGGGAAGATTTAAACCGCAGCCCATTAAGATACCTTGACAGTAGAAAGGAAGGTATTTCTATTAGGATAGATTTGAAGCAATTGTCAAAAGAATTAGAGAAAGGTTGACAAGAATTGTTTTTCATCAAGGAGCAAAGCAGGAGCCTCAAACTCACCACCTACTAGGTTATAAGCAACTGAAACCCTGAATACGTTAAAAACTTAGATTTACATCCAAAATACAGTGATCTACGTAGACCAAAATTGGGACATAAGCGAGGCTGTTTTTCATTTGGTCCAAATCTAGTGGGCTGATCGGCCTCTCAGCACCTCAAACATATGTCTTAATGGGTTACATATTGATTAATTTCCACAAACACTGATTAAATAGAAACTTCCAACCGGCGTTAACCAAATGAAAAGATTACACGACAGCAACCTAGAAGAAAGCCAGACGCATGATGTCAAGCCCTAAACTGTGCAAATCTTCAGGTTATTATTGCAAAAAAAATAATGTTTAGACGATTTAAACGCAGGGGTATAAAGGGCATAAATTTAATCAGATAGCATAATGGATCCAGGCCTCCCCCAGCCCCTCTATGCGTGGGGTAGGCTGTTCTCTCATACATAGGGAGGGGAGGCTGAGCCGGCAACATGCGCTCAGGCCTCGACTCCCAGCTTCCCTTCCCATCGACCAAACTTGCGCAGAACGGAAACCCGGCCTCTTCGGTGCGCCCTCATTGGCTGGTGGGCATGCCCACCGGACTCTCATTGGCTGTCACGCCTTGTCAATCAAGCAGGTCAATTCCTGCCAGCAAGTTAGGCTGTCATTTTTTTTCACTCCAGTTTCCCCCTCCCCCGCCCAGAGGTGGGGGGAGAAGATTGGAAAGGGGGAATTTTCTCAATGAAGGCTTTTGGTTTCCCTCTGTTAAAATGGATAAAGATTTTTTTCTTCTTAAAAGTCAAATAGCCAACACGCCCGCATCAGCCCACGCACGACATTTTTTAAAAAAAGCCGAAGAATTAGATCAAACCATCGCCCCCTTTGCCCATTCAAAAAAAATGGAAACAGAATCCAATACTGACCAAATTCTCAACAGCCGCCTGTTCCAGAAACTTCTGCGCTGCTTCCAGCTCATTACGATCTGGGGAGGAGAGAGAAAAAAAAAGAAGAAAAGGGCGGGCGGGAAAAAGAATAATAGTTTTAAAATAACACGGAAGAGAGAAAAATAATATTACTCCCTCTCCCATCAGACGCCTTACCTGGAGAGACAGTTTTCTCTAAAATTGTGATAAGCTCCATGTTAACGAATCTCATGTGGGAAACAACGAGGATTTTTCTCAGGCAGAAACGGCCATAAATGGTTCTGGGTCACTCAGATTCTGCTTCCTTTTAGAAAATATAACGTACATACACACGGCGGTGAGGGAAGGTTAAAAAGACCGAAGGATAGATAAACGGGGATTGGGGGCGCGGAATTTATTATGGATAACAACAGAGATATGTTGTATATTATTGACTGTTTTCTCTTTCTCACTCGCTAATAATGAGCTCAAGCTTCTCTCACGCCTTCGCCCGGCTCCGCAGCTGCGCAAAAGCCGAGTGCCACCGGCGGCGGAGCGATATAGCAGCGAGAGCGCGCGCTGCTCCCTTCCCCCCTCCCTTCGCAAACTGCCGCTCCCCGTGACGCGCCTCCCCATTGGCCGAATCATTCGCGGCGCACGCACAGCCACTTCCATCTGATTGGTCCATCTGTACGTCAATCGCCGCAAATCATCACCGAGTGGCCGATCCCCGCCATTATCCCTGCCTCACCCACGCCTTCAACCGCTGCCCAGACTGTCTAACATGAGCTCCCATTGGGCCGTGACCGCCCAGGCGATCCAACGCCTAATCGGATTGGCGGATGTCGCCAGACGCGGCGCGCGCGCGCTTGTTCCACTTTCCCACTGGTCGGACACCGCCGCCCATCCCTATCTAACGCGGTTTCTCATTGGCCAATCGTGCGTAGATATCGAACACAATCCCCGATTGGTAAATGTCGTCACAGACGGCCAATCAATCATCCTATCTAACACAATCTCTTATTGGTCCTTGGCGCAAGCACCGGTATAAGCTATCGAATGCAATTTCTGATTGGCTGATGGCACTGGCCGCTGCCGGAGTGCATCACATCCTTTGAACGGCCGCTGCGTGTTATTTTACGCGACCGCCCACTGGCCAATCATGCCCCCACCACCTCCCTTATCTAAAGAGAGTCATGATTGGTTAAGCAGGTGGGCTACGGCCCTGGGATGTTATAGCTCTTCAACGGCCGCTGCCTGATGTTATTCAAGGCGTCCTCTGATTGGCTGAGCGGCTCCAGCCTCTGTTGTAGGCCGAATTTCGAATTGGGGAATATTACCCCTTGCCCCCAGCCCTTGAGGAGGGTTATGTCTCTACTTTTCCCACCTGACTCCGCCTGGGGGCTGCCTCCATCCCAGGAACATTGGTCCAGTTTTACCCTAAATTCCAGGGAAGGGCGGGGGTGGGGGGCATCGGAGCGTCTCCTCCGCGAATCCGACCGGTGGGAGAGAAATCTCATTTTCAGTTGAAAAAGCTTCCGCACGAAAGGAACAACCGGCGTCCGGAGAAAGTCTTTCTTTTGTGTGCGTGTGCGTTGCCTTCGGCGCCTAAATTCAAAGGGGGTGCTGTTGACGAGGTTAAAAGTTGAGGGCACTACTTTAAGGTGGCGGAGGGAGACGCGGCTGTTGCTGGTGAGTGAGGCGGTTCTGGTTTGTATTTCCCGCCGTTTTTAGGGAAGAGTGGTGGAGCTTGTGTTGACCGTCTCCAATATCTATTACCCCCCCAAAAAACAACTCTGCTCAGCATTGCAATGCTGCTTCCTGAAACCATGAATCACTGCAAACATTTCTCTCCTATTTGCATCTTCCTTCGAGCTGCTTCGTAAGGTGCATTTAATGCAATAGGAGGAGAAGGATATTGGGGGTGGACTCCTGTGATAGTTTGTCACCTTGATTCCTTGACTGGAACATTTCGAGACTAAGAGGCAGATTTTAGGATCTTTCGTTATGTAAGGGGGTCGAAACTGTCAAAGTATTGATTCGTGCTGAATAGCATTCTTCTGTGCTGCGAATTTGTGTTTAACGCCCTCCTACAAATATAGTAGAACGATAACTGTATACTCCCAAAATTTAATAGAGCCCTCCATCGTTCAATGCAAAGATGGTGGAAGCAGATCCAATAATAACTTAAATACGAATTAAATGCATACTTAAATGAAGAAAATATGCAGGGAATTAAGTTATTTGGAGAACTGTGTTAAAGAATTGGCATTGCATAATGAGTCAACCCTGCTTGGGAGGATTTTAAAATCAACACAATGAGATTTAGTCACGAAGAAGTGCAGCTGATTTTCCCCTTACCCAGATTGGAAGAGTGAAGCACTACATAAATTGAGTTTTTTTCCCCCCCATTGTGCTCATTCACCACTTCCTAGACTTGTCGCATTGTGATACACCATTTCTAAGACTGAGTGAATTGATGAAATTTGGCTCCAGTTGAAGAACCACTGTGATCATAGACATAATGGAAGGAGTCAATGGGATCCCTTTAAACAATCAGCTGCTTATATGCTAAAATGGATATTTTTCCAGAGTGTCTCGGAGATGATCACGTTTATTGATACCACATTGGACTTGAGAAATTTTTAAAAAGGATTCATTGCAGTACCATCCATTTCACATTTTTAACAACAAAAGCAGAAATTGCTGGAAAAGCTCAGCAGGGCTGGCAGCGTCTGTGGCCAAAAATCAGAGTTAAAGTTTTGGGTTGAGTGACCCTTCCTCAGAACTGTTTTGATTTACAGCATCTGCAGGTCATTCAGTTTTCATTTTGATATTTTAACAACACTTTTAATGCTGGTAGAACAGCCCATGGTGCTTCATAGGAGCATCATCAGACACATTTAATGCTGATTCAAAGGCAACGCCAGACAGGTGATCAAAATCTTAGTCTGTGTGGTAGATTTTAAGACACTGGTCAGTGGAAAAGGAATTCTGTAGTTTAAGATCTGCACAACTGAAGGCATATTTGACAATAACAAAAACAGAAATTGCTGGAGAAACTAAGCAGGTCTGACAGCAGAGAAAGAAAGCAGAGTACATTTTTCAGGTCTGGTGACTCTTGCATGCTAAAGAAGCTTCACTGGATCCAAAACATTACCTCTTCTTTCACTGTCTACAGATGCTGCCAGACCTGCTGAGGTTCCCCAAAGTTTTCTATTTTTATTACAGATTTTCAGCATCTGTAGTTCGTTTGATTTTTTGGTTGCATTGTTGACAATACTGGGCCACGTGGACTGGGTTTGTAGAAAAAGCCAACATGGAACAGCAGGAGGCTACAGAGCTTGGGAGGAACAGGATCCTGGAGGGAACTTAACATAATGATGTGAATTTGAAAATTGAGGCATTCTTGGATTAGAAGCCAATTTAAGTGCATGACTGCATTGGGCAAGTGTGACTTGCTGCGGGTTATGATCGCTGAATTTTTATGGCACAGATGGAGGTCTTTTGGCCTATCGTGTCTGCACTGGCTGCCCAACAAGCGGGGAGTAGAGTTTTGAATGAGCCCACAGTTATGGAGGGAGGCCAGTGAAGAGTGTGCTGAACCAGCTAATTCAGGAGAGAAAGACATGGGTTTTAACAGCAGATAAGCTGATGCGGGGTGGAGGTATGGGTGGCTGGTCTGTATTGTTGATACAGTGCAAAAAATTGTGGTGTAAGTGTGTGCCACATAGGACAGTTCACATCTTATTTAACTGCTGGCTTTATTGCCTTCGCCTCCTCTGTTGTTTGGATTACAATCAACATTAGGATACAGGATAAAAGCAGAAAATGCTGGAAAAGATCTGGCAGCATCTATAGAGAGGATCAGACTTAATGTGTCTAATCTGTGACCTTTCATCTGACCTGAAATATTAAATGTTTCTTCTCTGCACGTGTTGGCAGAGCTGTTGAATATTTTCAGCACCTTGTCTTGTTTCAGATTTCCAACATCTGCAATATTTTGCTGTTCAAAACTGAGCCTCTACAGCACCTGGGGTAGAGAATTCAAAATATTTACCCCCTCCCTCTGCTTGATCAAGATGTTCTACTCATCTCAATCCTGACAGCGTAGAAGCAAAGATGTTAAAATGTATTAGGATATTTTTTAAATGGTTTGCAAAAGAAGACGGTGTTAGAAGAATATGATCAAGTGAGGACTGATCATGTCGTAATCTAGTACCAAAACAGAAGCAATGAAATGATAACTGTGCAAAGGAAATAATAGACCTGGGCCAGTAACATAAATACTGGCTACAAAAGTAAGTCATTGGTGGTGTATTCTACAGCAATTGACTCACCTCCTGATTCTTCTGTTCGTTACATCACATGCCTGACTTGTTTTCTGCAAATGATGAAATACTCTCCATTTGTCTGGTACTCAGTAGTTTTTTGTATCCTTAACTCTTTAATTTCCAACTTATGAAATCCATTATATAGGTGCAAGTCTTTTTGATTCTTGTAAATCTTACTTTCCATAACACAATTAGCTTTTTCAGACAGTCTATCTTAAAACCTGGCATGCCAGGCCAAGAAGGGCTCTGTAGAGTGTCTCAATACTGAGTTAAGAAGGACGAATTTCAAACACTTACCACACAGAGGAAGGCCAGTTAGCTCATCGTGTTTGGCAGCCAGAAGAAAGCTGTCAACCAATTTTCTAGATTTTGGTTGGTAGCCTAATAGGTATAGTACTTCAAGTGAACATTCAAATACTTTTTAAATGCAATGAGAATTTCTCCTTTCCCACCTTTCCAGGCAGAATTATCACTCTCTTTGGGTGGGGGAAAAAGCCACGATCACGTTAAATAGTGGAGCAGGCTTGAGGGGCTGAATGGCCTACTTTTCCTTTTTTTAAATATTCTTATGATAACTTCTCCCCAAGGTAAATCTATGCCCTAGTTATTAATTTCTAAAATATACAGTCCTCTTAATCTCGACTCTTCAACTTTCCATACTTCAGTTAAATCTAACTTTGTAAAATTGTTCACATAGTAGAGGTGTGATTACTTATCCCTAATTGCCCTTGAGCAGGTGCTAGTGAGACACCTTGAACCACTAGCCCATATGGTGTAGGTACTCCCACAGTACTGTTATGGAGGGGGAAATGGCCGAACCCCTCTGATAATTACCAAAACACAAGCCCCAATCTGCTGTGACGGGAAAAGAAGTTCCCTTCTCATAATTACCCCCGAAACACCCAGAAAAGCTTGCCCTTTCCCCTTGTAATCTGTTAAAGAAAATCCCAGATCTCCACTTTACAAATAACAAGAAACAATTTATTTGTTTAACCCTAACAATGAACAAATTAACAGAATCACTAACAAACTGAATAATTCCCTCCTAGACTACTACTCCTAATTGGTCTAAATTCTACTGGAATGCTGTTTAAATAAACACAAGTCCCTTCTCTATAAACCCAATTAATAAGGCAACAATAAATTAAAACTTAATCTCCCCAAGTTTGCACAGTCTGTGTCTTCTCTGCTTTATCTCCAACCTTCCTTCTGTTGCTCGTATCACAAATGCCTTTCTTCCACTGATTCTGCTGTCTTGGATGTTTTTCTCTTTAATTTCTTTGGTGAGGACTTTGACCTAAAATACAGTGATACCTTTGGGTCTTTTCAAAGAGCTCAATAACTTTTTGTGAAAGCCAGGTTTGTGTCTCAGATGGCGGATTTGCTTTTGCTGCAGTGAAGTTTGGTAAAGGGATTGAACATCCATGGTGAAGAGGTGGTGGCTGGAGTCCTTGCACCGGAAATTCTGAAACTGGAAGCATCAGAAACATGGACGTAAGTGGGAAGGAATTGGACAAGAGGAGTAACAAAGAAGAATTGCAGTAGGAAGAGACAAGTTCTCTGGGGCAGGAGCAGGCAGAAACAGGCTGTGTGGGGTTGGGGCACTGTGAGCTTGGAGGCTGAGGGGGTTGGTTGGTGGGGGAGGGGGGAGGTGGAAACAGCCAGATGAGATGAGATTAGCAACTGTTGTGGACACAGTAGCCTCATGTTCAACGGTGGGGTCATGGTGCATGGGGAGAATTCAGGAGCACTCAGCCTTCACAATATACAAGTCAGTACATCAGATAACAACAGTACCACCCTTGTTGGCAGCAATTTGTTTTTGTTCCTGATTTACAGCATCTGCAATTCTTTGGCTTTTTTGTGAATATGTTGTGACTGACCACCATATACCAACTTGTAAAACAAAAATCTAGTCTATCAAGCCAGGTTTCACTCTGGAGTCTGACTTGTCTAGCATTAGTTGGGATCATAGAGGGTTCCTTGGTGTCAAACTCAAATCAGATATTATCTTTATATCATTGGCAGTCATTCTCTTTTTATATCTGGAATTCAGTATCTTTGCTCATGTTTGAACCTAAGTTGTAAGCAAAATCTGCAGTTGGGTGGAGCTGTGGAATACAAAGTGTTGGAGAGTAGGTTGTTGGTATCAAATGGCAATTGATAACACTTTTTATAAAAGTCAGCTATTGGGATGGTAATTGGCCAAATTGGATTTGTCCTGCCTTTTGTAAACCAGATACACTTGGACAATTGCTCAAATTGTCAATCAAAAACTTGGCTAATTCTTCCTCCCAAGCCTCTGTACTCAGGGGAAAAAAAAACCCAACTGCTCAAAACTTTCCTCATACATAAAACCCTCCAGAACTGGTAATATTCTTAGAAATCTCATCTGCATCTGTGATCACATCTTCCAATAATACTGTGACCAGAATAATTCATGGCACTTTATCTGTGGCCTAACTGAGTAGTTAAAATTTTAACTGGAAGGGAATGTAAATATGGCTAAGACAAGGGTAGGTCTGGGCTCAACTACAATTACCCCATTATAAAGTAATCTACATCCACACACTAAGGTGGAAGCTAGTCCCGAAGAGACTCCTGTTCTGGAAAGGCAGCTAAGTGCTTTTTAACAGCTTCCCCAGCAAGAGTGAAATGAATTAAATTTTCCAATTTAATAAATGCTATCAACTACCCTCATTTTGCAAATACTGTCTTTATGCCATGAGCATTCATTCTCACCTTTTCTTGCAATGTTAGTAATCTTACTGAAAGAATTGAGGTTAGGGTTTAACCATAACCACAGGTTCCTTTATAATCTACAGGGCAAATTGAAAACCCCTGTGTATAACCAAGAGCTCAAAAATTCTATCAAGTTAGATGTTCTGACAACTTCTTCCCTACATAAAAGCAAATTGCAGTGCAAATTTTCAAATATTAATATACTGATCCATTTAGCTTTATCCAGTATACAATTCCATTCATTCACTGTAATTAAATACAACATCTTGAACAATGGCCTTTAGTTCTTCTAGTGATTAACTTTACAGTGTGCTAATATTTAGAATTAGATTTTTTTGTCACAGGTGCTCAAGTATAGGAATACAAGAGTACCGTGAAAAGTGTACAGGGTTGTCATTCTGTGGCACCATCTTGGTTACCAGAATTTTTGAAAGCACTGTAACTTAGAGTAGCAACACCATATTCTTGATCAGAATTAGACTTCAGCATTCTATATGGTCACTCCCAGTTAATTCTTAAGTTTCTCCATTTGAGCAAATAAAATTGGTACAAGAGCACATGGCTACCATTTTGTGAATTCTTGCAGACATTGTTATGATTTGACTGATATAAAATAGTATAGTACACAATGATGGGAAAACATTGTGACTTAGCACTTTCATAGAAATGGCTATTCTGATGCAGATTTGTTTTTAAGGACAAGACTTTTAAATTTTTCCTCATAACTTCTTTCCAATAGTTTACCAGGTTTAGGGAAGAGTACTGACAGTTGATCACAACAGGAGTGTAACAGTTATCAACAAGCACCTTGCCCAGGGTCGGGAAGAGATATTCAGCATGGATTTGTTTACTCAAGTGTTAGAAGTATGCAATGGAGACAGTTTGCAGAAGCCAGTACATTAATTCACCATTGTAAGTAACCACAATGCACTGGACAGGTTACTGTCAAAATATCTCAATTATATACTGATCTATGTAAAATATCAACCTTGGCTTGAAGGTAGTAGACAGAGGGTGGTGGTGGAGGGTTGCTTTTTGGACAGGAAGTCTGTGACCAGCAGTGTGCCATAAGGATCGGTGCTGGATCCACTGCTGTGACATTATACAGATGATTTGGATGTGAACACAGGAGGTATGGTTAGTAAGTTTGCAGATGACACCAAAAGTGGTGGTGTAGTAGATAACGAAGGTTATCAGAGTACAACAGACCCTGATCAGATGGGCAGAGGAGTTGTTAATGGGAGTTTAATTTAGATAAATTTGAGGTGCTGCATTTTGGAAAGGCAAATGAGGGCAGGACTTATATACTTAGTGGTTAAGATCCTGGGGAAGGTTGCCAAACAGACCATAGGATGCAGGTTTATAGTTCCTTGAAAGTGGAGTCAGAGTGGTGAAGGCAGCGTTGGTACGCTTACCTTTATTCATCAGTGTATTGAGAATAGGAGCTGGGAGGCCATGTTGCAGCTTTACAGGACATTGGTTAGGCCACTTTTGGAATATAGTGTTTATTTTGGTTTTCCTGCTATAGGAAAGAGGTTGTGAAACTTGAAAGGGTTCAGAGAAGATTTAAAAGGATGTTGCCAGTGTTGGAGGGCTTGAGCGAAAGGGAGAGGCTGGATAGGCTGAGGTGTGACTTTTATAGAGGTTTTTAAAAAATCCTGAGGGGCAAGGATAGGGTGAATAGACAAGGTCTTTTGCCATGTTAAGGGAGTCCAAAACTAGAGAGCATAGATTTAAGGTGAGAGGGGAAAGTTTTAAAAGGGACATAAGGAGTAACTTTTTCACACAGGGTGGTGTGTTAATGGAATGAGCTGCCAGAGGAAGATGATGCTGCTGGTACAATTACAACATTTAAAAGACATCTGGATGGATACATTAACAGGAAGGGTTTAAAGGGATATGGGCCAAATCCTGGCAAATGGGATTAGATTAATTTAGGATATCTGGTTGGTATTGACAAGCTGGACCGAAAGGTCTGTTTCCATGTTGTACACATCTATGACTCTTGGTGCAGAAATCCAGTGCAGGTTTGTTGACCAAAAAAAAACACATTATATGTAGCAGACTTTGAGATTACATTACAACAAAGACAGCCCTTCAGAAATACGTAATTGAAAATGAACTAGTTTGGCACATTGTGGAGAATGCTATATACACAAATTTGTTTTGTTCATCCTGGAGTGGTAGTTCTGGGATCTTAGCAGAAAATGAACTTTAAGTTGAATATAGCAGGAATCAAGGAAGAAAGTGCAAGTTGTAAATCATACATGTACTTCAGGGGATACGTTCAATTGAATTGAATGGAATGATTTATTGTCACTTGAATTTATCAAATATTTCCGTTCCCTAGGAAAAAACAGTTGGCAGAGTGGCTCTGTGGTTAGCACCATTGCCTGACAGTGCCAGGGACCAGAGTTCAATTCTAGCCTCCGGTGACCTGTCTGTGTGCAGTTTGCACATTCTCCCCATGTCTGTGTGTGTTTCTCCCACAGTCTAAAAATATGCAGGTTAGGTGGATTGGCTATGCTACATTGCCCATAGTGACCAGGGACGTGTAAAATTAGGTGGATTAGCTACGGGAAATCCAGGGTTACAGGGATAGGGTTTGCTCTTCAGAGAGTTGGTGTGGACTTGTTGGAGTGAGTGGCCTGTTTCCACAGTGTGGGGATTCTATGATTATATACAGTGAAAAGTGTAATATGTTGCCATGCTCTGGTGCCATTTTGACTTATTGAAGATATTAAGATACAAGACTGAAATTAAGATACAAGACTTAAATACAAGTAAAAAGAGTTCATCTTCCTCCCTCGTGCACTACTTGACACCAGGGGTTGGGGTGGGGGAGGAGAGGTGTGTGTTGGTGGTGTCTTCACAGCCAGCTCCAGGCCCATGAACACCCCTGCGTCATAGACCTGAATTGGTAATCCTGGAATGGACTAAGGTAATTATCCTCTTATAAAATACAAAGCTAATTGAGATCAGCTAAAATAGAATGAGGCTTAGCATCAAGAAATAGATTGCCAGCAGACAAGCAGTTTTTGGTTCTATGGGTGAAACATCACTGCTGACACGAAACTGTCAGTTCCCTTATGATTATTTCCATCCTGTGGAATATTGCATCAACTAAATACCTCAAGTGTACAAACCTGTGCCAGCTTACTTACAGCTATCCAATTAGTCTCATTTGCCCATTATTTATCTCATTGCTCCTTTTCAAGTGTATAATCAGCCCCCTTTGGAAAGCTGCAAATGCGTCTTCTTCCACTATTCTAACAATGCATTTCATACCATCTTAACTGACCGTGGAACGGAAATATTTCACATTGCCTCAGACTCTTTTGCCTTAAATCTGTCTTCTCTAGTTACCAATGTTCTGCACTGGAAATCTTTATTTATTCTCATCATGATTTCGAACACCGCTATGAAATCACTTCTGCTCTAAAGAAAACAATTCCCACTTCTCCAGGCTCTCTCCACGTAAACTGTGATCCCTCAGCTTTGATATCATGTTTGTAAACCTCTTCTATATGCTGTCCAAATTTAGGAAGAATTCCAAAAGTGTTGCACAAGGAATTGAACACACATGCTCCAGCTGAGGCCTAACCAGTGATTTACAAAGCATTCAAGGATAACTTCTGTATTTTTGTATTGTTAAAAGTGTTTACTAATAAAGTAAAGAATCCAATATACTTTCTCATTTTCAAAATAGCCTTCCGAATTCATCCTGTTGCTTTTGATTTAGGTAGATACATTCATAATTCTTCCAACCACCCCCAACATCTTTCCTCACCAATTTTAATTCTGAAAATACGAACTGATCCACAACCTGGTTATACTAATTAAGTTAAACAGATGTTTTCCTATCTAACTAATTAACAAACTGCCCTTCCACACATTCCTCAGTCTGTACATCAGATGAGTAACTGGTCCAGGCTATAATGAAATAAGTGATTAGAATATATTGTAATGGTGTGCAGTATGATCGGAATTTTAAAATTAAACCTTGGCTTTGTTCACACCCAGACTCTGAATACATAACACCACCTGATATAACATCGCACAGAAAAAACAAGAGACATATCACTGACATTTTTTTTATTAACACCAACTGTATCTTAAAACAAAAAGCACAACGAGTATTTCAGGGAAGCAGTTTGACAATTAGTTTGATGACCTTCTCCAAGTGAACTGAAGCCACACTAAATATTGGATTTATGTTAAAATGAGGTACAGCCCATTCCTCTGAATGCTTTATTTTGCAGGGTTAGTACATCTTGGCTCTCGCTCTCACTCTCAGGTTAACTCTACCATTTACATTGTCTTTTCCCAATCATCCCCAGTTACATGCCAGTTTGAACCAGTTTTAAGGCTTTCAAATATGGATATATGTAAGCACAGGAATCAGGACTGACTTTTGTTGCTATTCTCTAGTGGTGTTCCCAGGTTAAGGGGCTTTAACTCTGTTTTCTCAAGTATTAAAGTTATATCTTTTCTTTAAAACAATTTATTTCTGTGCTAAATTGCAATTTAACAGTGAAAATGGCCCCGGGTATACACACCAAAAATTCATGCATCCTATTCTCAAAGGTCCCTAACCCTTTTTTTTTTAAAATGAAAGCTCTAATACTCTTTTTTTTATATCTCCTATTTTTATTCAATGTGGCTGTTACTGAGATGTTTCTTCCTCTTTATGAAGGACATCAACGGTTAAACTGAGGCCTAGAAATAATTAAATAAGAATTAACTTGCCTTGGCCAGAGAGGAGGGAAGGAATTACATTACCACAATATAACCAGCAGGCTTGCTTCAGTGTTCTAAGTTGTCACCAATCCAACATCATATTAAGACTGCACGATGCCATGTCACTGTCTGCACACACAAGTCACTTCAAACAACACATTTCGTATCAGGTGCCAGTAGCTTTCTGTTCTCTCTTTTTAAAAACGAGGTATTAACTACATTCATTTTCAACCAACGTTAATAGGTGACAGGTTCTGGCTGTGAAATATACTTTCAAACTCCCCTCCCCACGGCAAGGCAGTGGGGTGATGCTGGCTCAGGGGGTCTTTTGATCACACTGTGGGGTGTGCCCCTTTACGTTGCATCAAAAATTGCTGGATGGCTTCTGCATCACGCTTTAGCCAGGCTCCGTTCAGCAGGACGTTCTCACATGACTGTTGGATGGTTCGCTCTGCAGCAGGGGCTGGATGAGTCTCAAAAAAGCTCTGAAATTCAAAAGACAAGGTGATGATGATGATGATGATATGTCAACTTGCACATAGATGATTTTCACTGGTGAAAAATTAAATCAGTACCAAGACTAACACTGTGGCTCACAAAATGGGGACAGTGTAGCTTTTATCTTAGAGGACCCATGCTCAAATATTTGAAAAAGCTTCAAATTTACCATCAGTTTTCAATTGCAATGGGTGTTTTGGCACCATAGTTTCCAGAGAACAGGAATAGAGAGTTGCTACATTGTAATTTGTTTTTAAAAGAAACTATATCATCTAGTTTTCTTTTGATGGACTCTAGTCAGATTTTAAAATGGCTGCTATTGAACAATGGATGAGGAAGTTGACTGCTTCCAGAAACATCTAGCAATTAACAGGACAAAAGCAAACCCATCAGCTCTTAAAATGTGACACTTCTTACATCGTATTGACATTTCAGTCAAGTAAACATGAATGACTAGTAGACAAGATGTCTACCTCAGCCAGCTCTGAACAAAGGAAACAGTCAAATACTTGACGTAATGCAAATCATTCCACAGTTATCTGCTGCAAAGAAAGAGCAAAAGCTTTTGACAAGAGGATGTAAAAATCCAACTTGTTAGCTGAATGTTTGAACTCGATGCACTGACTGAAGCTAAAGCAAAATACTTTGTATGCTGGAAATCTAGAACAAAACAAAAGTGAGAAACTCAGCAGGTCTGACATCTTGTGTGGACACAGAAACAACAGTTAACATTGCAAGTTTGATGCAACTCTTCTTCAGTCCTGATGTGCTAAGTCTTCCAACACGGTTTTAAATGACACGACTGAAACTGCTGGTTTCTTTCATTCGCCTTTAACTTGACAGCTTTGTCTGTTAGTCTGTAACACCTGAAAGGTAAGCAGCCTCAAGCTTAGCTAAATGCCTGCCTCTGCTCTCAAAAGTCTGATCCCTGAAAATAAACCAGTGTTTCACGTGCAAAGTGAACCAATTTCAAGTTTACAAATATGACACTTTCATCAGCAAGTCAACTGCACTAAACTCCTACAAAAGGTCGTTGTGTACAGTCAACTGAAAGACACTCAGCTCAACATAGACTTACTCTAAATCACAAACTAATTCTGATGTAAAATCACAGACGTACAGCATGGAAATAGCCCCTTCAGTCCAACTTATCCGTGCCAACCAGATATCTGAAATTAATTTAGTCCCATTTGCCAGCATTTGGCCCATATCCTTATAAATCCTTCTCATTCATGTAACCATTGAGATGCCTTTTAAATGTTGTAATTGTACCAACTTCCACCGCTTTCTTTGGCAGCTCATTCCAAACAAACACCACCCTCTGTGGAACAGTTACCCCTCAGGTGCCTTTTAAACCTTTCCCCTCTCACCTTAAACTTATGCCCTCTAGTTTTGGACTCCCCTACCCTGGGGAAAAGACCTTGGCTGTTCACCCTATCCACGCCCCTCATGATTTTATTATCTTTGGTTTTCTCTTCTTTCTTTCTTGGATGCATGTGTAACAATGTGGCTTGAACCATTCCTCTGTGTTTTGAAGGTACTGATGGGTGTGGCACAGTGGCTCAGTGGTTAGCACTGCTGCCTCACCGCACCAGGGACCCAGGTTCGATTCCACCCTTGGGTAACTGTCTGTGTGGAGTTTGTACATTCTGCTCATTTCTGCACGGGTTTCCTCTGGGTGCTCTGGTTTCCTCCTACAGTCCAAGTATGCGCAGGTTAGGTGGATTGACCATGGTAAATTGTCCGTGTTCAGGGATGTGTAGATTAGGTAGGTTATGGGGGATGGGTCTTTGTGGGATGCTCTGAGGGTCGGTGTAGATTTGTTGGGCCGTAGGACCTTTTCCACACTGTAGGGATTCAATGATAAACTTTACTTTGGTTAACCCTTAAGAATTTTCTGTGGGCTGTTTCTAATTAAACTTAAAAAGGGTCTGGGAAAACATACCACTGCTTCTTCTTGGAGAGGGGAAAAAGGAATAAGAAAATTAAAAAAAAAAAAATACTTCAGGTCTGGCTAAAACAGGAAGAATAATTTATTTAATGTCTCCTTCTTGTCTATGACAGCAAATGTAGCAATGAGTGCACTGCAAGATCCCTCAGACACTATTGTTGATATGAGGGATTTAAAGCGACAAATACTAGGATGGAAAAGTCTGGTGAGCACCAAAGTGCCTGCTCCTTTTTGGTTAAATTGTCTGTACTTGTAGTCGTCAAACAATCCAATTGTACTGGGAAAAGCTATCCCATCATGGCTCAGCACTGTTATGCCTCACAATGAGTTATTTTTAGTTTAGATAAAAGTTAATAGGTGATGTAAATGGAGAACCTATACCCTCCCAAGAGGGTGGGTCTGGAAGTCTTCTCGTTTCTGAATGTTCCGCAGACAGTAGAAACAGTGGAGTGTCTTTGCAATTGCCAAATGTGAGACAGAAGCAGAGTCAGTCTTCACTTGATTTTTCAATTTTTTTTTTCTTTCCTTTCTAGTACTGGAAAGGAGTATTGACCTATCCTCTACTCAACTTTGCTCTCTTAGCAACAAGACCGAGATAAGGAACTCAACATTGCCAAATCAAATTGAGGACACTGCTTGCATAGAGGAAAAGAAAATGTGGATTTCCAAAAAATGGTATACTCTGGTTATTGTTAATAAATTAGTCTGATGGAGGGATTTCAAATCCTTAGGACATGTTATGTATGATTTTCAAAAATTATGTTGCAGGTGGTATATTTTAGTGCATATTTATGTTATGTGGTGGCTCCACCAATCTTATCCTTGCTTAAAAGAAAGTCCTAGTTTTTCCATGTTGCAACCTAGAAACATCACACGTTGATATCTTATTTCTGCACTTTTATTCTTTGGTTTGGGAGTAGCAGTGATCAGGTTCTGTTCATAATCATTTAAACACATTTAAAGTGAGATTTAAAATTCATTTGTGGAAATAATATATACCATGATGAATTTATCATTCTGTCACTTAATCTGCAGTATTCATGTCCATATGTTAACAATGCAATTGGAATTTCATAATTGAAAACACTTTAGGTACAACAGCAAGACTTGGGGAGAAGGCAGGGAGTGGCACTGGTGAACTGTTCCTTTAAAGAGCCCAAAAGGCAACAGTCAAATGGCTGTAACTATTCTGTGATTATGAAGTAATGATACCAGCAGAATCTGGATAATGTTATTTGTATCCAGAATTGTTCTGAAGATTGTCTCCTTTCCCAATCAAGAAAAAAAAAGGCAAAATATTTGACCACAAGTAACTTAATGAAATCTGCTGGATCAACAGTATTAGCTCCCAGTTAAAAAATGTATATACTAACAACCAAAAACATGAAATGGAGTATAATAAGAGTTGATATAAAGGTTAGAGATAACACAGCTTTCTGCAGTCTGGTCAATGGAACTTTTTGCACATTGTGCTCAGAAATTTATACAATTCCGTTCAGCTGCTGAGTCATTTTAAAGGTGGATTTTACACAAAACAGTTTCCTTTTTCAACAGAGTTTACGGCAGCAAGAGAAACATCTCATGCAAACTGCCTCTGGGAAACTCTGCAAAACAATAAAAAAAAAATCAATAAACAACTGATGGAACCATTAATCATTTTACAGTCTCAGTAATTCCCCTTCAGTTTAGACAATTAATTCCATTACAAGATAATGAGATTGCTACAGTTCTAAGCATCCTTTTACAACTGGTTAGAACTCTCAGTACGTGAAACAAGACAACAAACTGTACAAGGCTGCGATGACTGAACAGTAACTGCATGTTTTAATGCTTCACTTACCAATGAGCAGCAAAAGCATTGTTGTAATTTGATCAATCTGGTATGCCAGACCCTCTTCACCCAATTAATCCTTCACAACCACTTGAAGTTAACAGATGGAAGCAGTGCCCCCTAAGCTGTGCAGGTCCTTCTCCAAAGTCATTTCTACATCCCTCTTCAGGTCAGTTTTTTTTTTAAATAAGAAGGTTTACATATGGCGGATATGCACACTCACTGGTACACAGTCTAGGATCCCAGGATAACAATGACACGTTCCTGTATATTGCCTACAAACATCAACATAGCTTCCTGGACACTCGCTGGCAACTACAGGCACGGTCTCAGGGTTCCCCCATTATAGAACTGATGTAGTTCAAAGGGGATCCCCACTCCCTTGCTTAGGGGTCCATCCATGATTCACCAATGTATCACAATGTACTTTAAAGAGATACTGGCAGGTATGAGCATTCTGTAAATTGTTAAGGTCTGATCATTCAGCAATGCTCTGGTTTTGCTTTGAAATGAAGAAGAGGCACCCAAGAGTGACGGCACAACGTAGTCAAACTGTCAGCAGCAAAACAGATATGAAGATAACAAACTGTTATTGTATTTGTACGCAACTAACTTTTCCATTTCGTTCCTTGTCCCCCATCAAAAATTCAACATTTGAGACTGATGAAACTGACACAAAACTGGTGAACATTAATCACCACAGCTTGGGATGGGAATTGTGGAACATTTACAGTTAAGCCCTAAAAACTGA
Source organism: Ginglymostoma cirratum (assembly GCA_024137785.1). NCBI lineage: Eukaryota > Metazoa > Chordata > Chondrichthyes > Orectolobiformes > Ginglymostomatidae > Ginglymostoma > Ginglymostoma cirratum. Next base: position 4,611,626 of record JAHRHZ010000105.1, read on the forward strand.
TCAAATATATTACATGCAAATAATTGAGAGTTTATTTTTACCTTTATGTCAGCAGCCATCTTGTCACCAGCAAAACCTTCGACTGTTAGCTAAATTTGGGAGATAAAAGATCAGTTAGTTAGTGGATTACAAAATATATTTCTACTGAAGAAAAAGGAATCAGAATTTAGTTGAGAAACTGATCCTGGTGTCTTATATTCTGGAGATAAGGCAAAAAATCTAACCTTCATTTTATTAAAAATGGTACAACCTTACAACTATCAGAATAACTAAGTAGAATTTTTCTGGGTAGTCTTCTGAAGATAGGGTAGTGTTAGCCATGCCTTAGTCAGCAGTACGCTCAACTAGAGTGTTAGAAAGCTGTGGCTTCAATTACTACTCCAAAGACTTGAACACAACATCTAAGCTGATACTCTAATGCAATACTAATGCAGTATTGTACTTTCAGACTGACACACAAGATCCTATGTTGCAATTTGAAGGAGGGGAGGGGAGCTTCCAAGCCTACTTTAAACCCTCAACGAAGATCATCAAAACAGACTATCACATTTGGGTGAAGACAAACGATTGCACCTCCTACACGATAACTCTCAACACTGGAGCCCTGCAAGGAAGTGTTCTCAGCCCCCTACTGTAGTCCCTGTACACTGACTGTGTCGCCAAATTCCAAACGAATGCCATCTACATGTTTGCTGACAGCACCACCATAGTAGGACTGATAACAAACAACTGAGTCAGAATACAGGAAGGAGATAGGGGGCTTGGTGTCATGGTACAATGATAACACAACCTCTCTGACTTCAGAAAGAAAGGAGAACACACCCCCATCTACATCAATGGAGCAGAGGTTGAGAGAATTGACAGCGTCAAGTTCCTAGGAGTGATGATAACTGACCACCTGTGCTGGACTTCACAGATAGATGCGACGGTCGAGGCATAACAATGCTGCTTCTTCCCCTTTGGCAGTTTAGGAAATTCGGCATGACCCTCATCAACTTCTACAGATACACCAAAGAAAGCACACTATCCGGATGCATAATGACCTGGTACGACAACTGCACTGCCCACGACTGTAAGAAGCTACAGAAAATTGTGCACACAGCTCAGATCATCACAGAAGCCAATCTTCCATCCACGGACTCTATTTACATTTCTCATTGCCACGGAAAGGCTGCCAACAAGACCCACCCCACACCGGTAACGCTCTCCTATAACCTCTTCTTACAGGAAGATACAGAAGCTTGAACACACACATCAACGGGTTCAAGAAGAGCTTCTTCCCTACTGTTTTTGGACTCATGAATGGACTCTAACTTCAAATAACGTTGATCTTGCCTCGTGCATCTCCTATGCAGTGTAACCTATATGCATCACTTTGAAGAACCCTATGACCTCTATGACCTTGCTGACTATGAGCTGCCTGTACTGCTCGCAATCAAAGCTTTTCACTGTACTTAGGTATATATGACTACAATCACAGAATCACTACAATGTGGAAACTGGCCATTCGGCCCAACTGCCTCTCTGAAGAGCATCCCACCCAGACCCATTTCCCATGTCTAACCCACCTAACCTAAACATCCCTGGGCACTATGAGCAATTTAGCATGACCAATGCATCTATCCTGCACATCTGTGGACTGCGGGAAGAAACCGGAGTACCCAGAGGAAACGCACGCAGACATGGGGAGAATGTGCAAACTCCACACAGACAGTCACCCAAGGCTGGAATCGAACCTGGGTCCCTGGTGCTGTGAGGCAGCAGTGCTAAACCACTGGGCCACCGTGCCACCCTGTTTGAAACTTATTAATCGAAGGAAACAGCAAAGATTGAAAACTCTGGGCCTCCTGTAAATCCTGAGGGACCTTCTACTGTGGTGGCTTCATGTGGAGCTGTTCAGCAGGTCCTGGGCTTGTTGACCAATCTGTTGTTCTCAGGTTCTCTGCATCGTTGTTGCCCCACAACAAACACAACAATAACCCCTGCTATGGCTGGATACATCGGCCACAATTCCAATTAACGTTTGTGGAGAATATAAGAAACAGAATGGGTCCTTAGCAATGTGAGCAATCAGCATTTCCATCACTCTCAAATGACACTTAGCATTGTCATCCCTATATTGGGACATGGAGGACTTCAAAAAGGAATGCGGAAACCATGGAATACCTCTACAAGGACCTATGATAGTGGGACCTTTTCAGTGAATACAGTACAAGCCATATTGTGCAAATACAGTAGGAAATTAGAAGGGTAGCATGATGCTGATACCTTGTCCTCGTACCCCACATTATCCCAAAAAGGCAATATCACATAGAAAAGCATGTTGGCAAATATTTACAGTTCAAGATGAGAGGAAATCAGTTCTGTATCCTTGTGCAACATATCAGATCTTGGAGTGTCTTTGTGATGCCACAGACGCCATTTTTAAGGTCACCTGTGATTACTTCTGTTATACAGAGATGACTGTCTTCAATCTGCAAGGACCAATGACGTGGTTAAGACTGCTTGTGACACTGCATGCACTTATACACTCCTGGCAGGGTCATTTAAGTAGGGTCATGAAAGCAAGGTCAGAGGGGAGGAACCAGACCAAAGCAATCCAAAATAAGTCCTCAGTGGCAATTCAGATAAAAGATGTTTGTGGGACAGCTGTGAAGACGGATGAAGGCTGCAGAATAGGGAGATCTACAGTCATCTAGGTTTTCTTGCCACTAGAATTGGATCGACATCTGTCAAGGACCATGTATCTGATGTGCAACAGCATTTCCACATTAAAAGATGTCTTGCACAAGGTATGTACCTGAAGGAATACCTGGGAAACCCTCACTTAGAAGAAACTGACCTGGAGGAACCTCCTATATGAAGGGAAATAATTCTTTGAGAACAGCTATCAGCAAGAGAAAGTATGGAAAAGAAGTATGAGAAAGGAATGCCAGTGATCTCAATAATCAAATCAAGCTTGCAAACTGGCTGCTATGTTTACTGCAATACAACACTAAATACATTTCAAAAATACTTCTTTGCCTGTAAAATGCTTTGGGTACTTCCTGAGGCTGTGAAAGGCATGATACAAATGCAAACCTTAGCTTTATGTTTAGTAATCCTCCATTAGAGTTACTTGCAACCACCACCAGATTAGCTGCTGTACAAGACCATCCTTTCTCAACCACTGCCTCACCTCTACGTTTGATCAGCTTATTACTAGCGAAGGATTTAACTGTCTCCAGTCCAGGAAGATGATATAGTTGCCATCTTCATTCCTTCAGGTATTGCATAACCATCACACAATCATCAGATCAGACTGTAGCATATTAAGCACCATCTCACTTTCTTGTAATGTTCATCGAAGAACTCCTGGTTCCTCCATCTCTTGTCCCCATTTTACCTGCTTCCATTGATAGCCATGCCTTTGATCGACTTAGGCTGTTCCCTAAAATCCCCTCTCTAAATCTTTCTTCCTTCTGTTTCAGAATCTCCTTAAAACCTAATCACTGACAAAACTCGTGGTTACAACTGCAAATATCTCATTTTGATTCAGCACTTTTTTCCGAATTACATGCCTGCAAAGTGCCTTGTGATGTTCTTCCTTGTCAACATTGCTTTGCAAATGCAGATAGTTGTTTAGGAGTGCGCCTAATTCCTTTTACGTGCTGCCCAATCACAGTATATTCCCTGGAGAAACGGAGACCCCAGTCAAATCTCTCCATTGGGGTGGCACGGGGCTGTGGTGAGCACTGCTGCTTCACAGTGGCAGGGACCTGGGTTTGGATTCCACGCTCAGGTGACCGTGTGGGGTTTGGAAATTCTCCCCATGCCTGCGTGATTTCCTCCGTGTGTGCAGGTTTTCTCCCACAGTCCAAAGATGCACAGGTTAGGTGGATTGGCCATGCTAAATTGCGCATAGTGTCCAGGGACATGCAGGCTAGGTGGGTTAGCCATAGGAAATGCAAGATTACAGGATAGAATCATAGAATCCCTACAGTGTGGAAACCAGTGGAGAGTCTGGGTGGAATGTTCTTTGGAGGGTCAGTGTGGACTTGATGGACCAAATGGCCTGTTTCCACGCTGTAGGGGTTCTATGATTTTAAGACTCTCAACTCTACACAGCATTATACTGTTTGACTATTTATCCAACACCAAAACTTAATGAAAATAAATTTTAAATGTCATTTGCATCATTCCTACCCATCCATGCCTCTTTAAAAATACTTTTCCTGGGATATGGTTTTGATAATGTTCTCCCACAGGAAGGTGGTTAGAAGAATTAAAGCACATAGGATAGGAAGTAATGTACTGGCATGTATCATCAATTGGCCAACAGACAGAAAACAGTAGAAATAAATGGGTCATTCTCGCATTGGCAGGCAGTGATGAATGGAGTACTATGAGGATTAGCACTTGGGCTCCAGCTGTTCACAATATACATTTATGATTTGGAAGTGGAGTCCAAAATACATTATTTCCAAATTTGGGATGATACAATGTTAAGGGGAACAGTGTTGCGAGGAAGCTACAAACCAGCTTCAGGAGGATTTGAACAGGCTTAATGAATGGACAAAAACATGGCAGAAGTACAAAATCTGAGGTTTTACACTTCAGTAGGAGAAACAGATGTGCAGAGTATTTAAATAATAAGAGATTGAAAAGTGTAGACATACAAAGAGACCTAGATGTCCTTGTTTAAAAAGTCACTGCAAGCTAACATGCAGTTGTGAACCTTTGGAATTCTCTACTACAGAAGGCTAAGGATGTTCAGTCTTTTAGTATGTTTAAGATAGAGGTTGATAAATTCCTAACCACCAGTGGCATACATGGGTTATTGGGTGAGGTGGGTAAAAGGCATCGAAATGTTTGATCAGCTGTGATTGTGTTGAATGGTGGGACAGGCTCAATGGGTTAAATGGCCTACTCCTGTTCCTAAATTAAATTCAAAGTTCTTGTCTTAACCTAAAAATCCCTCCAATTGAACTGACTGTTGTTGCTTTTGTAACTCTCTCCACAGTCACTGTAACCACTGTGGGGTCTGGTCTGCATTGATCCCTGCACTTTTGCTCCATCAAAAATGGCAGTGCCTTCAGCAGTACTGGTCCAAACCACGAATTCACCACTTCCCCACCCATCCAAATACCTTTTCAATGTCCATCATCCCCAGGAGCTTCTGCTCCTGTCGAAGAAACACAAGACTGTCTTGGCAGGCAGTCCAATAATAAGCAAGCTCTGTCAACCCACAAACATCATCCCCCTTCCCTCAAACTATACTAAGTGCTCAGAGATAACAAGGTGGGAGGCTGGATGAACACAGCAGGCCGAGCAGGAAAGCTTGACGTTTCGGGCCTCGACCCTTCATCAGAAATGGGGGAGGGGAAGAGGGTTCTGAAATAAATAGGGAGAGAGGGGGAGGCAGATAGAAGATGGATAGAGGAGAAGATAGGTGGAGAGGAGGCAGACAAGTCGAAGAGGCGGGGATGGAGCCAGTAAAGGTGAGTGTAGGTGGGGGGGGTAGGGAGGAGATAAGTCAGTCCAGGGAGGACGGACAGGTCAAGGGGGCGGGATGATGTTAGTAGATAGGAGATGGGGGTGGAGCTTGAGGTGAGAGGAGGGGATAGGTGAGAGGAAAAACAGGTGAGGGAGGTGAAGATGAGCTGGGCTGGTTTTGGGATGCGGTTGGGGGGAGGGGAGATTTTGAAGCTTGTGAAATCCACATTGATGCCATTGGGCTGCAGGGTTCCCAGGCTGAATATGATTTGCTGTTCCTGCAGCCTTCGGGTGGCATCACTGTGGCATTGCAGGAGGCCCAGGATGGACATGTTGTCTGAGGAATGGGAGGGGGAGTTGAAATGGTTCGTGACTGGGAGGTGTGGTTGTTTGTCGCGAACTGAGCGCAGGTGTTCTGCAAAGCGGTCCCCAAGCCTCCGCTTGGTTTCCCCAATGTAGAGGAAGCCACAACGGGTACAGCGGATGCAGTATACCACATTGGCAGATGTGCAGGTGAACATCTGCCTGATGTGGAAAGTCTTCTTGGGGCCTGGGATTGGGGTGAAGGAGGTGGTGTGGGAGCAGGTGTAGCACTTCCTGCGGTTGCAGGGAAAAGTGCCGGGTGTGGTGGGGCTGGAGGTTAAGTGCTCAGAGCACTGCTTTATTTTCTGCTTCACTAAACATTTGGAATGATAGCAATTTGCGGGTACTATATAAATCTAGATTAGCGCTCAACTAATGGTGTTTCTTTGTTCTTCTTTTGTTAAATGTGTTTCTTTAATTTTCTACTTTTTAGTAAGGGGGACTGTAATGTTTAACTTTTTAAACTTTGTTTTCTTTATTTTTCTGCTTTATACCAAGATTCTGTACCTAGGTACCTTTGTTCCTAAACTGGCTTTAAGTAGTCACCTGTAAACTTTTCATTGTGCTTATGTGAGTACACATAACAATAAACCTAATTCAATTCAATTCAGTTCAACTCATCTCAACTGGGGAAGCAGTGGCACACGCTAAGACAGGGTGCAAGCTGGAGAAGGACTGCAACTGAATTCCATGAGTTCTCAGACAGAAGATAACTCTTGTGGTTGGGTAGCCTGCTAAGGGACTTGCTCCCCACATATACTACCTTCTTGAAGGGAAGGTAATGGTGAGTAAAATAACTCATCATGCTGCCTGCGAGAGGAAACACACGTCTGCAAGTCTGTTCTGATATTCCTTGACAGAAGTTATTTTTTATAAACTTGGAGGCTGTATGATTGCGTTGTAATATTAAATTATTCTGATAGAGTTTAAGAAAAAAAGCACATTCCTTGAAATCATGACCAAAGAACTTGAGAAATATTTTTAAAAGGCATCTTAAATTCCTTGAAGCTGAAGTTTCTGCTGTTCAGTCCTAGTTGTTGAGATCACAGATCTGTCTGCTCCTGCTCTGTTAAAGAAACACAAGACTGTCTTGGCAGACAGTCCAACAATACCATGAATGGAAACATAAGTGTACAGTGATTCTGATAATCTGCTGCAAGCTCAATTTGGGAATCTACATTCCAGCTATGTTTCCCAGCTCCTCCTCTTATAGGACACTTGCAGCAGAAAAATGTAGAATAATGCTGCATACATATAAAAATGTAATAGTTCAGGAATGGAATATAACAACTATCAAAACACTGCAGTCTGATGTGGCAGGACATCATTTTAGAGTTATCCTTCTCTGCAAGGCCAGTTCTCTACCTCAACCACATTAAGTACCTGACTCATCATTATGAAGTGGTTTGAACAGCTAGATATTCCTGAAGGAAACAATATTGAGTCCTTGAATTGAAAAAGTAAAGGCATAATGGACTTAAGGCAATCGAGAACGTTTTCTGTGTTTACCTTGATTAATCGTGCTATTAAAAAGCCTCCTTGATAGCGATTGTACAGTTCTTCCCAGTTATCTTTTACAAATTTCCAGGCAGCTTTCCTACCCATTAAACTTCCACCCGATACGCCACCGAGTACAAAAACTGTGTCCTGGGGACGAACCTCTTCCTACAAGAGCAACAAAAGCACTGTGGTTAACCTACAAATAATCTTTTTATTATTAAAAACATTTTTCTTCCTTTGCTGTGAATCAATTCCACGAAGGCTAAAGCACTGTGTGCAGAAACAAAACCAAACAGTACATTTATAGCTCATTGGCTTAAACACCTCTTCATTTTTTTCATTCCTTCACTAAAGGTAATGACTTTGGCTGAGGTATGGTCCTCATAACCTACAGCAGTCTGGTGTCACCTTATCCAAGTGGGCCACTTGTCCCTGTCTAGATCCAGACAATAATTGGTGGTGTTTGTTCAGTTGTGGCGGGATATCGTTGCTGATGGTATTTAGCTGATATTCACAGGCTTTGCAGCAAAACACACTGCAGCAGCAACCAGCGTCACTAAAAAGTGAAGAAAGTGGGTAACACAAGTGGTTTTCCCACATTACTCATCTTCCCTATCTCAGAGGACCCTGGGCCCTCATAGCTGCTTTTCCTAAATGTGAGCCAATCAACATACAAATAGGATTCATTAACTTGACCTCCTTCACACAGTTTCACAGTGCGTTAACCACCAAGTATCAGTGTGCAACGACTTCCAACCTTACTTCATAATTTTCAGAATCAGAAATAAACTTGAAACACAGGAGACATGCTTTAAAGTTGTCCATCTGCCTGGTAGCTATAAAGAATAAAGTTAGGACATACTGCATGAAGACAAGAATCTGTTTTATATGTGGTCAGGGGAGTTGGTGAATGACAAAGAGGGAGCAAAGAAAGAATGATGATTGCTTTCATGCTGGTTGCCTCCCATGTTCCCTCTCAGACTCAACCAGCATTTGGTTTAAAAGCAGAACAACACAAAGCCAAAACCACTGGTTCAAGGCAAGAAATGTTTAATTTTCTTATACCATGTTCAAGACATTTTATAAAACCAATTCCGTGGAGTTTGAATCCGGCGATGATTTTATTTTTTGTGAAGAAAGAACATGGATAATATTCAAGGTTTTGCAAATCCCCATAATCAGGACCAGTGCTTTACAATCTAAAATCAGTTCAAATTCCACTGTTATTGCTTAGAATTATTTTAGGTATCTGAAATTCAGAATGTTTGTCTATAACAATGAGGAAAAAACCAGTAGCTTTGCCCATATGCTGAATAGCACCCAGGTTAAAATAAAAGTATTGAAGTGGTTAGGTAACACTTAGCTTTCAAAATCCTGCAGATCTAAAAAAAGGAAAGACTGTGGGAAGTAGTGAAGGCGAATAGTATAAAAGCATTTAAGGAAAAGCTAGACAAACATAAGGTGGAAAGAAATAGGTTTTGCTAGAATTAGCCACATCGGGGTAGGCTTGCGTGGAGTATAAATGACAAATAGATCACTTGGGCAAAATGGCTTATTTCTGTCTGCAAAGTGTTTGTAATTCCAAAGTAAGGATTTCTACAGCTTTTTATCTTCTCCAAGTCATCACGTCCATAACTACCAATTCAAATCTTGTCAATCTTCAATGGCTTGCATTTAAGGAATCAGGCTTTGGAACAAGCAGGGCTCAGTTGCACTGGATAATTAAACCAGGATGTACAGAAACAATTTAATCTCCTTTGAGAAGTCAAGCATTCTGTCTTTGCTCTCATCTTATTCATTCTAAACTCTTATGTCTACATTTATAATGTGAATTGACAAGATAACCATTTCACTTTACATCTTCCCATCAGCAATTACATTAAGAGTGGCTCACTGTGTAGACTTGGGTAAGGTGAATGTCCTAAAAAAGTGCGTTTCAAAGTTTATAGAGGAACAAGTTGGCAGGAAATGCAAGCAGATGCAAATCCATGAAAATTTGGAGGATACACTTCTTACATACAATAGGGGCCCAAATGCAAGGTGCAAAAGGGAAAGTATTACAAGAAGTAATTGTAACAAAGAGGAACCAAGTACTAAATGCAAAACTTGTAAAATGTACAAGCAACAATGCCAATTAAATTGCTACAAGGTAATGATGCTTTATATTAGTGGCAAAAAGTAATGGTGAAAATGACAAGTAAAATGTAAGAAGAAACAAATGTGACTTTAATACATTACAGATATAAATCTACACATATATCCCCTAAGTTTCTGTACATGCAAAGGTAAGCATAAAATCAAATATAATTTTCAAGCAGCAGCAGTAAAGGCAGGTAAGCTCATGCAGTGGGGCAGTGATATCAGTTGTTCTAGTTTGTGCACTACGTGCACAGGGCAGAAAGCTATAGTTAACTCATCTACCTTAACTTAAAACCCACTATTTAAGATATTGATATGGCAAACAAGGGCTAAATCTCTAGGGCTTTTTTGCATAATACAGCTGCAAATGAAAACAAACTATAAATCCCACTAAAGTCCAGCTTAATGAAAAGAACAGAATGTACCATGTACAATAATGTTTTTCCAGCATGTTTATACTAATGTAACTAAGAAAGTAAAACACAAATTTGTAGGTTATTGCATCAGTCAAGTTTCCAACAACACTATTTTTTCTTTGATTTACTCTTTTCAAAGCGTAGTCTGCTCACACCCCCTATAAGCGCATCTCCTGTTAGTGGATCATCTCATCTCGGTGGTTCATTCATGGAGAATACCGTGGCTGAGAATGTCGCGCCCTCCCAGCTGGTGGTGAGCAGATCCTGCAGGGAAAAAGAGTGACAGAAAACCTGTGGTTTAGGCCCCTGAGCAGACCAGCCAGTTAGAAGAGTGTGCATCAGGGGAAATGGCACAGACATGGGTCTGACAGTTATTACAAGGGAAGTTGTTGGTGGATTTGGAAACTTGGGTTATTTTCTATTCCCAAGCATCCTGAAGAGAGAGAGTCTGAAACCAAACACACTTCTCTAAAGAAGTTTGAAAATGTTCCTCAACAACAGCAGGAATGAACCTTCCATGGGGCACTCTAGCTTAGTTTGTGCTCAGAGAGATGCAGCACACAAACCAACAACTGGTAACTGTTAAGTTTAAATTGAACAGAATATTTCCTGATGCTAGATTTGATGGGGGAAATTCAAGCTTAATAATATTAACTATGATAAAATTCAAGTGAAATTACATCAGCAATATAACTGTATATTATCAAGGTAGTACTTGCAAACATGACTAATTTCTGACCTTGAGTTTTCATTCTTAAAGACACATACCAATCAGATGTTAGGAACTTCTCCATGCTTAGTTAAGTGGAACAGGATAGGACCAGGATTGGGAAAAGTTTAAATTGTCAGCTACGCTAATCATTACTGGCATCTATAAACTAAGCCCTTTTCTCAGAAAGCTAGTATGCACTAGTTTGAGAGGTGAGAAGATTAATGCTAAAGCAATTTTAGTTCTTTCCGCCATTTTCACTTACAAGTAACCATGAGCATTTCTCAGTTAAAGTACTGATTAACTCGACTTTGCATCCTACAATTGGTTAAATGACAAACGACTGTGGCTGCAGGAGGTTTCATGATTGGCTTAAATCAGGACTGGGTCTTAAGAGTATCTGTGATGCCATGGACTTGTTCTTTTGGAACCTCATGTAATGATTCTGCAAATAAAAGTGGGATAGAGGTTGGAGAATTGTCTTATGTACACTGAGGTTCTCTATCAATGCAGTGTGCAGTTTTGAGATCCATGTACAGAAAAAGGGAAAGAGGAAGTACAGGAATTAAAGATGGTTTACTAACTAAACTCTATGGATGGGTAAATCCCCTTGTATCAGTGCCACATCACAGCCCAGCAGAGGTTGAGAGAATGAAGGAAAAGCAGCAAAAGAATCAGGCACTACAAATAGAATAATTCATTTCTAAAGACACAAAACTAACAATCCTTGAACTGCCAAAAGATAAAATGTGAATTAAAATTTAAATATTCATTTTTAAGTGAAAATTAAGTACTGGAGATTGTTATAAAATATGACTAACACACAACCCAGTGAAGGAAGTACTAATTGTGAAGGAAGGTATTTATTTTCAGATATGAGGGTATTTGTGGGAAGTTGTCACCAGTTACCAATGAAGTCCTGAAGGATCTTCTCAAGCGTTTGAACTTCATTTGATGGAAATGCATGCAGGTAGGGGACAGATGAAGATCTTCCCGTGACCTTTCTGTTGTGCACTTTGGTCTCACTTGCAATTTAATGCACAACAGGAAACTGCAATGGAAGTAACCTGGACAATCATTTGATGGATAGTAAGAAGTAACATACCGACATAGCAAAGGTCAAAACCTTCTGAATGAGGTCAGGGTGTGAGATAGCACCCAATAACCTTTCAATTCGGACCTTCTCTTCTTGTAGATCTGCTTGATTATGTAGCTGTAAGAAGGAAGGGGGTTTGATTAGCCTAAATAGCATTTGAAAAGATGCATTTTATAACTTTCTATGCAATTTCCCTTCCCCCAAAAGGACATCTGTTCATGCAGTCATCTTCAATGTGACCAAGAACGAGCATAAGATTTTCAATTTTCCATCTTATTTTCAAATTTAGCCTCTGTACTCACCTTCCAAGATATTAAAATCTAGAAGCACTGAATTATACAGCCCATATTGTGGTTATTTGGCACACTACAACTGTCTCAATTCTCAAAGAGCCACCCAATCCACTAACTTTACCACCCACTTTATTAAATTTTTCTTGTTCATGTTTTTACCCACTTTCCTTTGAAAACTATTACAAATTATGCATCTCCATTTTTCATTGTCCAATCTATGCACTAATAATCTTTTGAGCAAGAAAACTTGACTTCTTCCATTGTTCTTTTGATGGCATTATTATGCCTTTGAGTTACTGATTCATGAAACAGTGGAAATAGCCCTTTTGGATTTAGCTTACTGAAACTCCATCTTGAATACCCCCAACACATCTCTTAACTTTCTCTGTTCAAGTAGAAAAAAAATGATCAATTTACTTATCTCTCCATACTAACTGATGGAAGCTTGAGATTTTTTTTGAGGAAACAGTAATTTGTTTTCAGCCCACAGCTCACACTAAGCATCAGTGTTAACAATTTTGGTTGGTCATGATTCTAAAATTTGTTATAGTTTATTTAATGTCAGACTTGGTTCAGGGCAGCATCATAAATTAATCAGAACCTTGTAGGTTCAAACTCTACTCCAGACCTGAACGTGAAATCCAGGCTAATTCTCAAGTGACCTGCTGAGGGAGCCATTCATGTTTGAAGGCCCCATCTCAGAGCTCAGACATTAGACATGGCCCACCCGAGATGAACAATGACATTGTGGGCCATCACTCTGCACAAGTCGGATTCTACTATAAAGTAGCAACTGTACATCAAACCCTTATGGACGGATTGAAAGACCTCCTGAAAACTTGACAGATACTTTATAAACGCAAGCTTTTTCTCATTAAACATTGAAAGACATTTTGCAATACAGGGTACAATAACAAAAGCATTTTTCTTCTTGAAGGATTCCTCCAAAATTCTAACTTTTCTCTCTACAAATTCTGATTGACTGCCCCTTGCACTACCTTTTCTGCATGAACTGTATGCATGTTGTCTGTCAAAGTTTTATCAGTTAAACTGTGCAGGCAATGTGTAATAACAATTAAATCCTGTGGATGGCACTGTCATCCTGTATATCTGCAGGCAGTCATAAACATAGAAATTTTGCATGGAGTGAATGTGCAAACATTAAACAGCTGTAAAAATGAAAATAGGTTTCCAACCATTTATACGAAGTGGAACCATGCAATTGATAGATGGTGCCATCCATGGGTACATGTGGAAGGTATGGTCCCTGACTTTAATCTTGATCTTATTTGATCAGTTTGAGTTTCAGTTTCCAATTGAGCTCTTTTATTTCACTGAGAATCTCTACAAAGTCCTTCCTTTCAGGATGGAGGCTGAAAAGTCCATTTTAAGGAAACGTCTTTGAAAATACTCATTATGTCCGAGGGCTGATCTTATAGCATGTTTATAAAATCATGAAGGGCACAGATAGGGTGGATAGCCAAGGTATTTTTCCAAGGATGGGGAAGTCCAAAACTAGACGGCATAGGTTTAAAGTGAGAGGGGAAAGATTTAAAAAGGACCTGAGGGCTAACTGTTTCACACAGAGGGTGGTGTTTGTATGGAATGAGCTGCCAAAGGAAGTGGTGGTGGTAGGTACAATTACAACATTTAAAGAGGCATCTGGGTGGGTATATGAATAGGAAGGGTTTAAAGGGATATGGGCCAAATGCTGGCATGCGGGACTAGGTCAGATCGGGATGTCTGGTTCACACAGATGAGTTGGACCGGAGGGTTTGTTTCTGTGCTGTGTGACTATGAACGCAAGTCCTAATTCATTTTATAATTATACAGAGCAGTATTAAGAACAAGCAGTGTCAAAAACAGAATAAAATTTCACTGCTTTTGATCTGAAATATTCAAAGCAATTTAGCAAAAGTCTTTTTGCAGCAATGGAATTTTACATCACACCAGCCCCTGATATTTATGTGATAAAGCAAACAGAGTCCTTGAACACTTCAGGTACAATCAATTCCCAGCAGTTAGGCAGTCTCAATCAAAATGGCAGCATGGCTGTAAATGACCAGATTCTGCAGGAAGAAACTTTAGATTGAAAACTTTGAGCTAGACAAATTAAACAAAAAACTACAATTGAAAGTTATAAAGGAACACAAAATCACTTTTTAACTTCAAAGATCATTCCCAGTTTCCTTCCTTTGTTGAAAACATCAACTCCATTACAGGCCGTGCCTGACACCCCCGGTCCAATTGTGAGCCCTGAACAGGAGCAAGAAGCTATTTAACTGCCAAAGGCAACACAGCTGAACTTAATTCTATCTTAATCAATTAAGTCCTTCCATAATAAAAAAAAATACCCTTCCTGGGCACTTGTGTCATAGTGGTAGTGTCCCTACCCCAGACCGGGAGGCAGGGGTGAAAGTCCTACCTGCTCCAAAGGCATTGATAGCATCTCTGAATAGGCTGATTAGAAAAACAGGTTAATTTAGAAAACATCATATCCGTCCAACGAGGTCTCTTGTGGTGCAACAGTAATATCCTTAACTCCGTGCCAGAAGATCCAGGTTCAAGTTCCACTGGCTCCATAAGTTTATCACTAAAGCCCTCAATAGGGAGATTAAAAATATATCACCTTCTACTGAGAATCACTGGACAGTGATCAGTGACATAAACCTTCGTCAGTACTCATCTTGGGCACTTCAGGCACTGCTGGCTGTTTCTAATGTTGATCCGATTAAGGTTATTTAGCTCAGAACAAAATGTGAATCCTAAGTGGGATCTTCCAGCTCTGTACTGCTTTGGAGAAAACTGTGACTTGTCACAACTTTTTAAAAAAAAATTAAATGCAACTATGCTAAAACAGAAAGTTATTATAAAATGTTATCGAAGTTTTAAGTATAGAACCAGCCACTTACCTTTAACATTGTATCTAGCGTTGTAGAGTCTCCATGCTTCAGAACTGTTAAATATACCTGACGAGAAAACAGAAAACAGGTGATTTCCTGTTTGAACAAATACAAATTCTCCTTATTTATTTGAAAAGGACACAACAATAACAACTTTCCATTTCATACAGAACCTCGATTATGAGCCATAACAGAGGGATTCCCTGGTGGATAGTTGAAAAGCAGGGATTCCACAGTTTTTACTGCAGAATACAGTAGTAACAGATCATACACTACTTTAAATTTCAGGCAAAACT
Source organism: Ginglymostoma cirratum (assembly GCA_024137785.1). NCBI lineage: Eukaryota > Metazoa > Chordata > Chondrichthyes > Orectolobiformes > Ginglymostomatidae > Ginglymostoma > Ginglymostoma cirratum. The sequence continues at coordinate 4,626,816 of JAHRHZ010000105.1, forward strand.
AAACACACAAACATAAGTTGCTTGTAACAAAGAATTAGTGAGTTTTACATTGGTTCAGTAAAAGTACGTTCAAAGGAATATATACATGTTTTAAACCTTACTCCATTGGCTGTAAAGTACTTTGGCACTACATAAATGCAAGTTTCCCACCCCACCCTAAGTCTTTTGTTCAGATATTAAAATAGATTAGCAAAAGTGGTCGAGTGGATTAAATAAAACTGCAGAATTCATTTAAGAATGCTCTTGTTTTGTAAGATTGTAAAATCCTGCAGAACTTGAGATGTATCCCACATGCCATGAAATGCTTTGCAGATATCTTACAGTCTGAGAAATCTGAATTTTAATATTTTATTTTCAAATTTCTCCATAGCCATGTCCTTCATTTTTAAATTCTCCTCCAGCTTCAGAAGGGATTGATCATTTAAAGCTGACAGTTGTGTATATTTGGAATCTTTTGTCACACACCATTGTAGACACTCAATTGTCAAGCACATTTAAGGCTGAAAGATCGATTTTTTTGGTTCCCCAGAAAAACAAATGGGAAATTGGAGTGAGGTAGAACATCAGCCACAACCGTATTGAATAGTGCAGCTGGCCCATATACAGAGTCATACAGCACAGAAACAGACCCTTCAGTCCAGTTCATCTGCATTGACTGGACATCCTAATTTTGACCTAGTCCCGCTTGCCAGCATTTGGCCCAAATCCCTCTAAAACCCTTCCTACTCGTACACCCATCTAGATGCCTTTTAAATGTTGTAATTGTATCAGTCTCCACCACTTTCTCTGGCAGCTCATTCCATTCACCACCTTCTGCATGTAGTAGTTACCCTTTGGGTCCTTTTTAATTTTTCCCCTCTCACCTTAAACCTATGCCCTCTAATTTTGGGCTGTCCCAACCTAGGAAAAAGAGCTTGGCTATTCACCCAATACATGCCCCTCATAATTTTAAACTTCAAGAAGATCACACGTCAGTCTCCAACGCTCTAGGAAATAAGTCACAAACTATTCAGCCTCTCCCTATAGCTCAAATTCTCTGGTCCTGGCAACTTCCTTGTAAATCTTTTCTGCACCCTCTCAAGTTTAACAACATCGTTCCTATAGAAGGATGACCAGAATGGTATGCAGTATTTCAAAAGTGGCCTCACCAATGTCCTGTACAGCTATAACATGAAATCCCGACTCCTATGCCTTCATTGATCAGAACATTGAGTAAACACCTTCTTCACCACCAGAAGGTGCTCAAAAAGCTCAGCAGGTCTGGCAGCATCTGTGAAGAAAAAAATCAGAGTTAACGTTTCGGGTCCAGTGACAGTTCAGAGGAAGGGTCACCGTACCCAGAACGTCAACTGATTTTTTTCTTCGCAGATGCTGCCAGACCTGCTGAGCTTTTCCAGCGACTTCTGTTCTTGTTTCTGATTTACAGCATTCCGCAGCCTTTTCAGTTTTTACCTTCTTCACCACCTTTTCTACTTGCGACTCAACTTTCAAGGAACTATGCACCTGCACCACTAGGTCTCTTCGTTCGGCAACACTCCCCAGCTATGTCTGCTCCAATTTATTAGGTTAATATTGTCTTCATTCCTCTAATTCTGGTCTTTTGAACATCCTTGGTTTCAATCACTCCAACCCGGGTGAATGTGCTTTCAGGTGCCAAAACCCTAAGCTTTGGAATTCTCTGTCTAAACCTCCGAGCTCCTTTAAAACTCTACTTAAAACCTTCCTCCTGACTAAACATTTGACTTAACATCTCATGTTTGATCAAACCTAGTTTGATCAGATTCCTGGGATGTGCCTTGGGACATTTTACCATGTTAAAAATGCAGGTTGTTCAACTTTATTGAAATCTAAATTAAAATTTGAAATGACAAACTCCATTTAAATCAACATCTTGTTGGGGCTACAAGATTATGCTGCATTTCAACAATAGAGAAAAACTATGAATCAATTTACAAATTCCTCTCCATAAATACTTTTACAAAAGTACTGTTCAGCTATGATATGTTAATGGTTTATACAAACTAAAACTTTGGGGGAAAACAATGAATACTTAAGAAAAAATATTTTCTTTAGTTCTGTACAGATACTGTTTTGACCAATCAACCAGATAACAGTTCAAATTATTAATTAACAGATTCTGCCCCACAGCAGTGTTCCCTACCCCCATCTCATCAGAGTTATGGGTTCATGTGATTTTTTTTTTAGAAAAAGATAATTTAATGAAATGTCTCAACCTAATAATTAGATTTTGGTGTTAAGCTAAATAACTTGTTGAGTGAAGGTAACCATTCAAGCTGAAAGTCGCACTGAAGCTCTCAATTCCTTAAGCTGCATTCACTTTTCCTGTGAATTTACTCTGTTTAGCAATGGCTTGGAACTTGCTACTTGCCATCAACTTTCCTACTAGCATCCACTCTAACAGTTTGTTTTAACCAAATGCTCCTCTGTTCGGTCCAATTTATATATATATTTGATAAGTGGCAAAGAGAAGAGAAAGTAATATAATCACTATGTGATACAGTGAAAAGGAAATATGGAAAAATGTTTAACTTCATGAGTGTTTTCTCTTGTAGCCCTCCTACCTGGAGGATTTTGATTTGCCATTATTCCATTTAAGTGCTAGATACATTTCAGTATGACCCATATGACCCTGACCAATGTCTGCAGGCTACCCAAGTACATCGGGCACCCTCAATCTGCCCTCCTCAACGTTCACCACTGGTCCACTGGATTGTCATTAGTCAGTGATTTTCTTTCACCTCATGTAATTTGTGATGCTGCTACATATAGGCCAGCTGAATGTAATAAACATAATTGTTTGCACACTTTTACTAAAAAAAAAATTTCAAAGTAACACCTGAAATGTGCAATATTTTCCGAAGGTTATAAAAAGAACTATATAGCTCAATGCCCCAGTGCAGTGCTACAATTAGCACTTTGGTGACCTTCCAACATTTAGATTCAGTCCTATTGATGATGATATGGGAACAGGTTACTGCACAAAGGCAAGAAAAAGAATGAATTTCAATTAAATACGATAAATCCATAGTTCAGAAGTTAGAAATCCTGTCCTGAAAGGCTGTTGTGGGGGATGAAGTATCTATTGAGTTACACTTCCACCAAGAATGTAGCAAGCAACAAGAACATTCCTACACATCACATTACATTCCAACAGAATGATTTCTAGAGATCTGTCATACTTGTGCTCCGACACCTCTCTCCAGAATACAGAGTACATTTCAGAGCACAGATGGCCAGACCAGTAACTATTCCTTTGCAAGATTACAAGTGCACAGCTGCTTCTAATTTGCATTTGTGATCAAGTTTCTTTCATAATCATAAGACACCCCAAGATGCTTTACAGTCAAAGAAACACTGTTGAAGTGTAGTCACTGTTTTAGAGCAGGGAAACAAGATAGTTAATTTGTGCACAGTAGGATCCCATAAATATCATGAAAATGACCAGATCATCTATGTTGGTTAAGCATTGAAACATTGGCCAGCACAACAACACCTTCACAACAGCAACTAAGGATGGCGGAGAAATGTTGACCATCCAGCTACACCCACATCCCATGAGTGAATACAAAGAAAACACGTGGACGAACACTCCGACCTTTTGAAGTTGTGCTCTGGGATATTTTCACTGGAGAGGGTAGATATCTCATTCACCACTCTCCACCCTCAACTGTGTAGCACTCCCTCAATACTACATACTGGCGTAGCTGTTGGCATTATCCAATGCTGAACCGTCACTGAGGGCTTCCATCCTATGGCATCAACCACTCTATTTTTATAATAATCTTGCTGTTAGTCAGTGCCTCTACATGCTATGGCAGTGCTGTGATATATTTTGCAACTCTTGCTTGAATAAACAAAATTCACACAATCTAATCACAACCTCAGCCTGGTAGTCTGTGCAGATTACAGAATTGATACCAACAGCTTTTATTGCTGAGTAAAGTGATATGGTTGCTTGGTGGGGGGTGGGGTTTAAGCAAATATCCCTGGGATCTGTGGGGAAAGGTTAACATATAGGGAAGGAGAGAAGTATGGGCTTGGATTCATCACCAACAGTTACTATTAAAGCAGGGCCTCACTGCATCTGCACACGAGATAGGGCAGCAGAAGAGAACAGAAGTGTTTGAAATTGAAAGGGTCACAAGGATATCTGGTGTACTAACCAGTATGTTTAAGATTTAGTTTAGGTACATTGTCAGGGAGCTTTCAGCAAGATTTACTCTGCATCTATATTTACTCAACATTTATATTTAATCTGTACTTCATACAAAGCAGAAGCAAATGGTTCACTTTTCCTGACTGAACGCCCACCTTGATGACAAAGCATTACCAGAAAACTGTTTTGCTGTACAAGGTAACCAAACCCCATATGAATTGCACTATTAAATGCGAATATACAGTCCTGTGGAAAATGATAAAAGTACTTATTGGACAAGTCACCACTTTTTCTAAAAATGTGGGTGTTGCAACTCAAAGATGAATCATTTTCAAATACAATGCACTGAACAAATAACTGCTTAGAAGGAACAGCAGCAAAACTCCACTGGGAAAGATATAGCAGGGGGAGGAAAAAGGTCCTTAGTAAACTCAGCTGAATTTTGCACATTCTTTAAATTGTTACGTCATTGATAGGAAATCATCAATAGTAATTGGCAATAATCAATAGAACAGAATCTTCTCAAAATTTTCTGATTTTTTACTACAACACTGCAAGAAATAACAAAGCAATACATAATGTCATGACTGGTAGATTAGGAAAGGTAAAATAAAATACCTCCCCAATAAAAACTGGAATGTTTGCTTTCTGGTTCATCTTGTATTCATCCTAAAGTGATGCAAACTTTAATCCCTTGGAGCACAAATGGGCCCAATTCATTTTCTGCAGTATTGCAGACAGACCTAACTAGGCTCTGTCTAGGCACTAACCTAGATAATTAGCCTATAGCGTGCTTTTCTGATTATTTGAGTTAATCAGTTTCCTGGGTCCTCTTAATATCACATTTTCTAAATATGAAAGTTCCTTATGAGCAAAAGCTTAGTTCTATAAGCTTTGACTGTAGACATCACAAGTTTAACACCTTTGGTGCTCATCAGAGTAGTACACAAGAGATTAAGTGAAGTAGTGTTCACAAACAGTAGGAAAAGACATGAAAATCACAATTTCCATCAACCCTCACTATCACCAGCAACAGGACTATACTCCCATTGAATAGGAGATTGTGCAGTCTTCCAGATAAAAAAGGATCAGTTAGCCCGCCTTATCCCTTGAAAAGACCAAGCCAATTAGTCTTCCGCAGATTTTGCAACACTTTCCCCTTCAGGCATTTACCCAATTCCCCTGCTGAAAAATTGCAGTTGAATGGGTTTCCATCAACATTTCACATTTTGCATCCCACTACCTAACTTATAAAAATAAAAATTCCCTGTAACTCAGCCACGCCTCTATTAGCCTTTAATCTAAAATCTGTGCTTCTGGTTAATGATTCCCCTCATGTTCATGAAAGAATTTTCCTATTATTCAATCAAAACCATTCATGATTTTGGACACCATTAACCCTTCCATTAATCTCTTCTGCTGTAAACGACCCCCAAGATTATGAATACTTTTACTGCTAAGATAGACAGTTTTCACTGGAGCACAGTTTGAACAAGAGCTGGACAACGTAAATTGCATTTATACAGCACATAAACACAATAAATGTCATATTGCTTTAGAGGCAAAAAACAGATGCTGAACAGAAGAAGGACTAATGGAGGTGATTGAAGATGAAGTTTTTGAAGTCAGAGTGTTAGCGATTTAAATCCACTCCATTTCCGATTTTGTTTTCTATTTTGGATTTGCCCATGAAAAACACATCTCCCTTTGTCCTTCAGTGATTGCACACCTTGGTATCTAGGTAGAATATTGAAGTTTGCGCAAAAGGTAATGAGGACCCTATTTTAGATTATTTAATCAAACGATTCTATTCCACACCTCCACAGGATCCTCCTGCTCTTCAGAAGGTGCAGCGTAACACCAGAGCAGACTTTTGTTTTAGGTGTTAGCTGTCTAACAACTTTAATTAAGCAGGTACATCTTTGGGACTTTTTTTTTAGTTAAATAAAACTCTCTACTGCAGCTTGGATCACTCTCATGGGTGAGACCCAACTTCTCATACCTTTGAGAGTGTCTTCCCTTGCCGCGAGATCTAGGTAAGCTTTCGGTAATGCACCTGGGAAACGCAGAGCAAACCCTGTCTGGAAATTGCTTTTAGCTACTGGACTTAGGCGTTCATAAGATCTCACTCCAGTCCTTGAAAGCAATAGAGCATCACATGAGATCTTGTTTTAAGTTTAAAATATCAAGTGAATTGATCTGTTAATAAAAATGAACACATATAAGAAACAGTCGTAATATAATGTAACTGCAAGTAGACAAAATAGTAAAAATATCACAATTCTAAGAACTATACTAATTCTTTGCAAACAACAGTTTATTTGTCCTTGTTAAGGAATATCAAATTGGCAAGATTGAGTGGTTACTTCTCAGATTTTAAAACTGTTTCCTCCATTGGGACTTCGCAAATGTCCCTGACTTAAACAGAATATAATGTTACTTTTGTATCCCAGAAGTGTTATCTGGGCTTCCTGGATTTGGAGCACCTGACCTTTCAAATTAAAAACTGAGAAACAGAAATTAAACCATCAATTACGTAGAAATAATAATGCTTGTGTCAGACACCACAAGAATAAGCTGAACACAAGCATTTGAAGTTTAGTCCTTTTCTGTTTTAAAATGATATTATTCAGGAGTCAGGTACGTGTCTGGACATGTTGCTTTGCTGCCTGATCATATGATTCCCAATGGTTTGCTATTTGGATATTACAAAGATGGTTAGAAGAAATACTATGAAGACAAGAGTAAAGGTAACTAAAATCTTGCAGTATTAACCTAAACACCTTGGTCAACACAGACAATGACATAAATGGGAGCACATCTTCATGCCTAAATGAATTTGAAATTGCAAGTTTGAGAGATCTAACTGCCAAGTGTTGGTTTGCTAGGTAACTCATTTACCTGCCTAATTTAGCTTTCAGCGAGACACATACAACAGTATATCTACATCACCCCTCCAGCAAAGCTCTCCTGCCAAGTGGAAAAGTTAACTCAATCAAGGTGCCACCCCTGTTAACCTCCCAACCCCAACAAAAACTCCAGTAGAAGACTGGAGAAGACTCCAGCAAAAGATGGGGCGACAAAGCTGAAAGACCATTAGTGTAACCATAATTAGTTCTGCATCACTCATTTCCATTGTGATTGTCCTACCAGCTCTGGCATTTGCATATGACGACTTCAATGCAATGATGTAGTGTTCAGGTGCACTGCCCAACCTTCCTAGAGGGCTCTCAGCCTGATATGGCTGTCACTCAGAACAGGCTTTTGTCTTTGGGAACTCATCACCTTTAATAGGTTACGAGCAAGGAGTTGAGCAATAGGACACCGTCTCTCAGAAGGTGGCAACAGGCATGCCAAAGACATTGGTGGGCATGAAATCTCCATATGGGCCCCTAGATCCCCATTATGAACCTAACATTGGGGTCCTGGTGCCTGCTGGAAAAACCAATAATTGATCTTTTCCTTGCCTCCGAAATAATTAGTGACCCACGCCTCAAGGTTCTCTCCAATTCTGTACGTGCTAAATTTATGTTCCTAATTTGTAGTCAACTGTATCAGACGCCCTTTGGAAGTCTTCATAGACAACATTCATACACATTCCACCATCACAATGACTCAATGATCCAAGAACATGACCACAATTACCTTCTCATCGGCAATTAGGGATCGGCACTAAATGCTTGCTTGTCACAGGCCATGAACAAATAGAAAGTAAAAAGCTACCTCAAAAAAAAAACCCAGATTAGTCAGACATGACCAATCTTTCACCAATCCACACCAACTCAGCGAGCATTTGGAAAATAACAGTGGTGGGTGTGTGGAGGGAACGTGAGCCAGGAAGAAACAGAAATTCAGGCATTGGCTAAACCCGAAACACTACATGAGTAGTGTCTCCCACCCGTCCTCCTCCTCTAACCAAAACAGACTGTGTGGAGGTTCGGTAAGGTAAGGCTTTTTTTTTTATATATTCTTCTTCGGGAAATCTAGAGTAGAGGGAATGGAAGCTAGGGCAGTTGCAAGCTCCTCTTGCAGGATGGGGGAAGTAAGGGTCACTGCTGGTGTCCCCTCTGACTTCACCTGCAAGAAGTGCACCTAACTCCAGCTCCTCAAAAACCGTGTTAGGGAACTGGAGCTGGATGAACTCTGGATCATTCGGGAGGCTGAGGGGGTGATAGAGAGGAGTAACAGGGAGGTGGTCACACTCAAGGTACAGGAAAAAGGTAGCTGGGTGACTGTCGGGGAGGGGGGAAAGGGAATAGGCAGACAGTGCAGGGATCCCCTATGGCCGTTCCTCTCAATAGTAAGTATACTGTTTTGGATACGGTTGCGGGCGGGGGGGAAAGAGAGATGGCATTGAGCCTGACCCTGTGGCAAAGAAGGGAAGAGGGGAGAATAGGACAGCAATTGTAGTGGGGGATTCAATAGTTAAGAGGCACAGACAGGCGGTTCTGTGGATGCGAACGAGATAAAAGGATGGTATGTTGCCTTCCGGGTGCCAGGGTCCGTGATGTCTCGGATCGTGTCTTCAAGTTCCTTAAGGGGGAGGGTGAGCAACCAGCAGTCATGGTACACATCGGTACCAATGACGTAGGTAGAAAAACGACTGAGAATGTGAAAAACGAGTACAGGGAGTTAGGTTGGAAGCTGAAGTCCAGGACAAACAGGGTAGTTATCTCTGAATTACTGTCAGTGCCACGTGATAACGAGGTAAGAAACAGGGAGAGAGTGCAGTTAAACATGTGGCTACAGGGCTGGTGTAGGAGGGAGGGCTTCCATTATGTGGATAATTGGAGCATATTCTGGGGAAGGTGGGACCTGTAGCATAAGGACGGGTTGCACCTGAAACAGAAGGGCACAAATATCCTGGGAGGGAGGGAGGTTTGCTAGAGCTGTACGGGATGGTTTAAACTATTTTGGCAGGGGTTGGGGAACCGGATTTATAATTCAGAGGATGAGGTATTCAGCCTTCCAACAGACACAACAGGGAGTGAGGTAGTTTTTAAAGAAATGCGGTTGATGGAGTGTAATTGTGAACACTGAGATGGTTTGAGGTGTGTGTACTTCAATGCTAGAAGTATCAGAAATAAAGCAGATGAACTTAGAGCATGGGTTGGTACTTGGAATTGATGTTGTGGCCATTACAGAAACTTGGGTAACTCAGGGAGAGGAATAGTTGTTGGAAGTTCCAGGATTTAGATGCTTTAAAATAAATAGGGAGGGTGGAAAAAAAGGTGGGCGAGTGGCATTGCTAGTCAGGGCCAGTATAGCAGCTACTGAAAGGCAGTTTGAGAATGATATGTCTACAGAGTCAGTTTGGATTGAGGTCAGGAACAAGAAAGGAGCAGTCACTTTATTGGGGTTTTTTTTTTTTAAAAAACAGACCCCCTAATAGACGTAGAGAAGCGGATTGGGAGGTAGATACTGAAAAGGTGCAGAAGTCAGAGTTTTAGTCATGGGTGACTTCAACTTTCCAAATATTGATTGGAAACATTTTAGTAGAAATAGTTTAGATGGAGCCGATTTTGTCCAGTGCGTTCAGGAAGGATTCCTTACACAGTATGTAGATAGACCAACACGAGAAGAGGCCACTTAGGATTTGGTGCTTGGCAACAAACCAGGCCAAGTGTTAGACCTGTTGGGAGGAGTGCATTTTGGCGGTAGCGATCATAACTCTGTTACTTTCACGATAGTCATGGATAAGGATAGGTACATACAGCAGGGTAAAGTTTACAACTGGGGGAAGGGTAATTACAATTCAGTTAGGCAAGAACTGGGTAACATAAATTGGGAACAGATGCTGTCAGGGAAGAGCACCACAGAAATGTGGAGATTGTTTGAGGAATGCATACTGCATGTGCTCAATACATTTGTCCCTAGCAGGCAGAGAAGATGCGGTCGAATGAGGGAGCCATGGTTCTCAAGAGAGGTCGAACGACTGGTTAAGAGGAAGAAGGAGGCTTATGTAAGGTTTTGGAAAAGAGGAACGGAAAAGGCTCTAGAGGGATACAAGTTAGCCAGGAAGGAGCAGAAGAGAGGGCTGAGGAGAGCTATGTGGGGGCATGAGAAAACCTTGGTGGATAGGATCAAGGAAAACTCCAAGGCTTTTTACAAGTATGTGCAGAACAAGAGAATGGCCAGAGAAAGGGTAGGGCCCATCAAGGATTGTAAAGGGAATTTGTGCACAGAGCCTAAAGATAGGAGAAGTCCTTAATGAATACTTTTCTTCAGTATTCACAACTGAGAGGGACCTAGTTGTAGAGGAGGACGTTGTGAAACAGGCAGGTAGGCTAGAGGAAGTTGATGTTAGTAAAGATGATGTGCTAGGAATTCTGAGGAAGTTGAAGATAGATAAGTCCCCCAGGCCTGATGGGATTTATCCAAGGATTCTATGGGAAGCAAGGGACGAGATTGCAGGGCCTTTGGCGATGATCTTTTCGTCCTCACTGTCCACGGGTATAGTGCCGGAAGATTGGAGAGTGGCAAAAGTCATTCCCTTGTTCAAAAAAGGGAATAGGGATAACCCCAGAAATTACAGACCAGTTAGTCTTACGTCAATGGTGGGCAAATTACTAGAAAGGGCTCTGACAAACAGGATTTATGATCACTTGGAAAGGCACAGTTTGATTCATGATAGTCAGCATGGATTTGTGAGGGGTAGATCATACCTCACAAACTTTACTGAATTCTTTGAAGAGGTGAGCAAACACGTGGATGAAGGTGGAGCAGTGGATGTGGTATACATGGATTTAAGTAAGGCGTTTGATAAGGCTCCCCATGGTAGGCTCATGCAGAAGGTAAGGGGGCAAGGGAGAGGGGGAAATGTGGCAGATTAGATTCAGAATTGCCTGACCCTTAGAAGACAAAGGGTGGTAGTGGACGGAAAACATTCAACATGGTGCTCAGTTACGAGTGGTGTACCGCAAGGATCTGTTCTGGGTCCTCTTTTATTTGTGATTTTTGTCAATGATTTGGATGAAGGAGTGGAAGGGTGGATTAGCAAGTTCGCAGACGATACAAAGGTAGGTCACATTGTGGACAGTGCAGAGGGCTGTTCTAGTTTACAAAGGGACATTGATAGAATGCAGAGCTGGGCTAAGAAGTGGCAGATGGAGTTTAACCCTGAAAAATGTGAGGTGATTCATTTTGGAAGGACAAACTTGAAAGCAGAATACAGGGTTAACGGAAAGATTCTTGGCAGTGTGGAGGAGCAGAGGGATCTTGGGGTTCATGTTTACAGTTCCCTGAAAGCTGCCACCCAGGTGGATAGAGTTGTTAAGGCGGCATATGGTGTATTAGCTTTCATTAATAGAGGGATTGAATTCAAGAGCCATGAAATTATGCTCCAGCTGTACAAAACCCTGGTTCGGCCACATCTGGTGTATTGTGTCCAGTTCTGGTCGCCTCATTACAGGAAAGATGTGGAAGCGTTAGAAAAGGTGCAGAGGAGATTTACCAGGATGTTGCCTGGAATGGAGGGAAGGTCTTACGGAGAAAGGTTGAGAGAGCTAGCTTTTCTCTTTAGAACGACGAAGGATGAGAGGTGACTTGACAGAGGTGTACAAAATGATCAGAGGTATAGATAGAGTAGACAGCCAGAGACTTTTTCCTCGGGTGGAGGTTGCTTTTATGAGGGGGCATAGTTTTAAAGTGAAAGGAGGTAGATATCGGGGAGACGTCCGAGGTAGGTTCTTTACTCAGAGTGGTAGGGGCGTGGAATGCATTGCCGGAGAGGGTAATGGAGTCGGCCTCATTAGGGGCATTTAAGCGGCTATTAGATAGGCATATGGATGATAGCATAAGGTAGCGGTGGAGGCTAGATAGACCTTAGATTTAGAGTAAAAGTTTGGCACAAGATCGTGGGCCGAAGGGCCTGTACTGTGCTGTACTGTTCTATGTCCTAGTTAGTTATTCACTCAATCTCTGATTATAATTGCAGTGACTTTGCACATCTGCCTTTCAGGGGTCAGAGGTTCACTGGCTGGATCAAATATTTACTGATCGCCCCTAGTGCCCTTCAGAAGGTGGTGAAAAGAATTTGAAGAGTTAGCTGCTAAATTAAAAAGCAGAATTTCCAATAATCTCAAGATTACTGCCTGAGACACAGGCAAACCAACAGAGGATAAATAAAGTCAGGGAATGAAACACAAGGCTCAAAGACTGGTAAAGAATGGATTTCAGTTCAATGGGCACTGATACCAGTACTGGGGTAGAAAGGAGCTGTTCCAGTGTGAAGGGATTCATGTGAGCTGTGCTGGGATGAGTATCCTGATAAATTGAGCAACTGGGGCTTTAAATTAGTGTGTGCAAGTGCTCATGGGTGGCTAGGTGGTGGGGTTGTTTGGGAGAGGGAAAATGTAAGCAGCATTGCAGCTAATTGGATCATGAAACCCAGAGGGGGACAGGCTGTATAAACGTAGAAAAATAACAGCAAATACGGTTAAGGGGGGAAAAAATGTTAAAAGGCAAAATTAGTGGTTCTGAAATCCTTGTAGTATTTTAACTAAATAAATGAATTAATGGTACAAATAGACATTAATGGGTATGATCTTATCGCCATTAAAAAGATGGTTAGATGGTGCTCTAATCTGGAAACTCATTATTCGGATTATGTGACTTTTTGAAAAGACAGGCAAAAGCACAGGGTAGCTTTGTTACTGTGAGATGAATAAGGTACGACAGCAAGAAATTATCTGGATTAGAAGATGTAAAAATAATACGACTGGAGATAAATAAAACAGGGAAGACGACACAGGCGAGATTAGCCTATAGGCTCTCTAGAAGTAGCTATGCTGGAAGACAGAATAAATCAGGAGATAATGAGGGCATGGAAATGAAAAAGCAGTGCGTTAATCACAGGCAACTTTAATCTTCATGCAAACTGGGAAAATCAAATTGGCAGAGGTAATCACAAGGTAAAATTCACATTGCATATTCAGGGCAATTCCCAGAATACATTCTGGATCCGAACAGGGATCAGGCTATTTGGGATCTGGTAATGCATAATGAGGCAGTTTAAGAATAAAAGATCTCCTCGGAAGCAGTAACCGTAACACAGTAGAATTTAGCATTCAGATGAGTGAGAGAAACTTGGCTTGGAAATAACTGTGCTAAACTTAAAGTAAGAGTAACTAACAAGGAATGAGGGCAGAAGTAGCTGCAGTCAATTAGGAAAGGAGTTTAGCAGAAAAGACAGGCAGACATTTAAGAAAATAGTTCATGACTCAACAAAGATATATTCCATTGACGAAGAAGAATTCGAGGAAGGAAATAACCTCCTGGATTAACCATGAATGGTTTAAGGATAGCATCAAATTGCAAGGAAAAAGCAAACAATTAGGGGCGGGACGGTGGTTCAGTGGTTAGCACTGCTGCCTCACAGTGCCAGGAACCAGAGTTCGATTCCATCCTTGGACGACTGTCTGTGTGGAGTTTGCACGTTCTCCCAGTGTCTGCATGGGTTTCCTCTGGATGCTCCGGCTTCCTCCCACAGTCCAAAGATGTGCAGGCTAGGTGGATTGGCTATGTTAAATTGCCCATACTGTTTAGGGATGTGTCGGTTAGGTGGGTTATAGGGGGAATGGGTCTGGGTAGGATGCATTGAGGGTCGGCGTGGACTTGTTGGACCAAAGGGCCTGCTTCTACACTATAGGCATTCTGTTTATGTCTATGTAAAATATAGCAATGGAATAATAAACCAGAGGATTCAGAAAGTTTTTAAAATTAAACTTCGAGGGTAAACTATCAGAAGGACAGCGAGAAATTATAATGGGAACCAGGAAATGGCAGAGCAATTAAATAAATACCTTGCATCAGTCTTCAAGGTAGAAGACACTAATACCATTCCTAAAATACCAAATAATCAAGGGTCAGAAGGGATAGAGGTGATAAATACAATAAATAAATAAAATTATAACTAAAGTAGTAATACTAGGGACTAAAGTACTAAAATAATGAGGCTTTGATTGGTTGTTTCCTAGGATATTGAAGGAACTAACTACAGAAATACTGAAGGCACTGATAATAATCTTCCAAGCATCATCAGATTCTCAACAAGTCTTGGAGGATCGGAAAACTGTTAATGTAACACCTTTCCTCAAAAAGGGAGGGAGACTAAAACAGGCAACTACAGACTGTTTAACATCTGTCATTGGGAAAGGCTAGAGTCTATTATAAAGGGCGCAGTAGCAGAGCATTTAGAAATTCATAATATAATCATGCAAAGTAAGCAAGATTTTGTGATCATCAAGCATGATTTTCCAAATCTATTAGAATTCTTTGAGGTGGTAACAAGCAGGATAGACAAAGGGAAATCAGTAGATGGATTAGATTTGGATTTCCAAAATGTGATTATGTTCTGCACGAGGCTACCTAATAGCCCACGGCGTTCAAGTAATATATTAGCATGTGCAGAGGATTGGATAACTAATACAAGACAGAAAATTGGGCTGAGGGGGGAATTTTCAGGATGTCAAACTGCAACTCTTGGAGTGCCACAAGCATCAGTGCTGGGGCCACAATTAATTATAATATACATTCATGACTTGGATGAGGTACGTGAATGCAGTATTGCCAGCTTTGCAGGTGACAAAAATAAGTGGAAAAACAAATGGCGAGGATGATAAACACAAATCTACAGAGGGATATGGCCTAGTGAACTAAGTAGGTGAAAATCTGGCAGGTGGCAGATATAGAGGTTAGGGTAGATGCCTGATTACGCATTAGCTGGTTAGCCAAAGCTGGACTAAGATTCCAGAGGACAGGGTAGACGCTGAACAAAAACAAAGTTGCTGGAAAAGCTCAGCAGGTCTGGCTGCATCTGTGAAAAAAAGTTAACACTTCGGGTCTGGTGACCCTTCCATAGAACCGGACCCAAAATGTTAACTCTGATTTTTTCTTCACAGATGCTGCCAGACCTGCTGAGCTTTTCCAGCAACTTTGTTTTTGTTCCTGATTTACAGCATCCACGGTTTTTTTGGTTTTTATTAGGGTAGATGCTGAGGTTGTTTCTGCTTGTGGGAAAGTCCAGGACCAGAATCGCAGAGTCAGGGGTCACCCAGTTAGGCCAGAGAAGAAGAGGAATTTCACCTTTCATGGTGAATCTGAAATTCCTTACTGTGGAACGGTATAGAGGCTGTTTTTTTAGTGTGATTGACAGATTTCTAATCAAATCCCACTAAGCCAGATGGTGGAATTTGAATTAAATAATTTTTAACAAAGTTTAAAAAAATTTGCGATGAGGGGTCTGATGACGACTGTGCAATCATCGTTGATTGTCAGAAAAAAGACCTGGTTCACTTACATCTGTTAGGGAAGGAAACTGCTGTCCTTATTGGTCTGGTCTACATTTGACCCACCTCAAATATGGTCGACTCTTAACTGCCCTGTGGAAAATCAGGGATGGCAACAAAATGCTGGTCTAGCCAGCGATGCTCATGTTCTGCGAAGAATTTTTTAAAAAAAAGACACAGTAAAGAAACAAGGAGTTGTAGGGAAAAGGCAGGAAAGTGGTTTAACAGATCAGTCACGATCTAATTGAATTTTGGAGCAGACCTGAGAACTAAATGGCCTGCTTCTGTTCCTATGCCCTATGGTGAGCTGCTTCCTTGAATGTCTGCAGACCAGTCCGTAGTTAACTGGTTCCTCTCTTGCTCCCAACTTAAATAACCAGTAAAATATCTATATTTATAGTGGCTGTAAGGCATAACCTGTTCTTTGATGTAACTGAAAATCATTTCAGAACTTCAATGATAGCCAGATCTGAATTATTTTTACACAGTTGCCAAATTTTCATCAAGTTCAGTAGTTTGGTCAAACCAGCATATTTTGGAAATCTGAAATAAGGCTAACAGACTGTTGCATGATAGCCCCACAAAAAAACTCAAAAGTTTTGAGAAGAGGAAGCTAACAAAAGCCCCTAAACAGCAACCAGAATAATGAAACAATTCCAACTCAAAGACAAATATTTTGACTGTTTGGCAATGGCTCTCCTTCAGCAATTGCTGAGCATTCAGCCAAATATCATCGTAATAATATATCAAATTAAGGAGGCACATGATTTTGCTGAGTGAAACAAATTACTTTTAAAACTTATTTCCCAAACCAAAATTCAAGAAATTGATACCAAATGGAGTCCTGGGCAAAATCTTTTCAAGTTTAACACATTCTTCCCCCCTCCTAAATAGGGCAAAACAAACGCTGTATAAAAGCAATTTGAAGTATTAAAAGAACCCAAACTTACAGGACTTCGTAGATCAGCAGACAAGACTTGTTTTCCTTCAACATGATCCTTAAACCTACGCCTTGCTTCCTCTATGGTTGGCTGGTGCCCAGCTTTTCCCAACTTTCCAAGGACTAAGCCTCTCAGGAGTGCGTCTAGGTGACCTGAGACAGAAGTTTAAAACAGGAGTCTATTAATGGTTTTTTAAAACATGAACTTAACCATAGGTACCCTAGCTATCCTAATATCTACTGAGATGTCAGGCATACAACATGCAAAAATAGACATTATGTACTAAAAATACTACATGCGTATCAGCAAAATTCTGAGAGAATGCAGACACAGGGTGAGACGAGGAAGGAAAAAATTCCATTTCTAAGTCTTATTAGGCAGTCATCAACAGGTCAATTGACCTTGGGTCATTAAAGAGTTTACTCCAATCTTAAATAACGTGGCTGTCTGGCCAGACTGACAGGAGGTGTATGGCTCCTGGCTTTTCACTGAAGCACAGGAATATAACAATAATTTTTCTAATACAGCCCTTAAATTACAATGTCTGTTTTCAAAATTCACAATTACTATAATGGAATATGAAACCATAACCTCTGGATTATCATTCCAGGAGCATACTATATCAATTACCATAAGCCACTATATAACATTTCTGTACAAGTCATATTCACAAAGCACAGTAAAATGGTGGGCTGAATGTTTCAGCAGTGGCAATTGCATCTTCTGAATAGAGGGGTTGGGTCCTGGAGGTTGTAAATGCACTGGGGGAGGTATAGTTGGGAGTGAGAGAGCTAAGTATGAGGTTAGTTGAATAGTTACTCAAGAATTACACTACATATTTAATATAATAACTTTTCTTGAGTAGCTATTTTACCTAATTTCATCACAATGCTCCAAATTTCCCCAATTTAAATGGAGACTTTTGGAGGGCTCCAGGCAGAGGAGAACTGTCCAATGAAATCTCACTATGATGGAGATTCTGCAGGGTCCACATGTGCAACTCCAACCTAAACTAGAATGAAACTGTCAGACTACCAGAAAGTCTGGGCAAATATCTGGCCTAGACTTTCACATGTGATTAGCTTTCCTTGGCAGAGCATATGGCTTGTATTACAGACATACAAAAAGTCATTACAACATATGCTGAGATATTTATCAATTAAATACTGGTAGGCAAATCAAGGACAAAATCACCACAGCCACGAACTTCATCATTCCCAGGAACTCTGTTCAGACTTATTCACCATAAGGAGTCATATTGTTAGTTCCAGGATTGTCAATTATAGAGTTTCTCAACAGTGCCTTGCATACAGGGCTTTGCTAATGTTCTCCAAATTCTCTGCAAAAGTCTCTTTAAATAAAACTCCACCGCATGTTTCAACAAAAATTTTATTACGGCAACGACAAACAATTGGATTCAACAGCAACTAATTCAGTACTTTACACAGTCAAGAACATTTTGTGAAAGACTGCAATATTTTGGCAACAATTTGTTCATCGTGTTAAACGTAGAAATTGTGAGAAGTTTGTTATGGGATGTGTCACTACACTACATCACTTGCCCTAACTATTAAGGATCAACAGTAGAATAAGAAGGACATGCCATGTCTCATCACCAGTAACTCATGAATTCTGCTTTGAGTTACACTTTTGATTAATTTTCTTTAGACCAAATTTCTTGTGAATTTACTGACCAATAGCGGATGTGCCTTCAGCTGCCTGAACCAGAGTCTGCTAAATGCCATTCTGAAAGTCCACTACATCCTTTTCAGCTTTCCTCAAAGTACAGGTCTTTGTCCAAATGTCTAGTATGTTCTCCTAACACATCTTATTTGGCTTGGATAACAAGGTGTGGAGCTGGATGAACCGCAGGCCAAGCAGCATCAGAGGAGCAGGAAACCTGACATTTCGGTCTGGACCCTTTTTCAGAAATTATTTGGCTTGGAGTTTATTATATCCTCATGCCTTTATGAACCACTTCGGACCTTTTTCTATATTAAAAAGTGTTAAACAAATTAAAACTATTTTATAAGCCATTTTATTTAGGTGTTGATTGAAAGCTTTGGTACCTTAGGCGTGAGGTTTTTGGCAGAATGAAATGGCGGTCAAAATGCCCTGTGGAAGGGTCAACAGATCCGAAACATTAAGTCTGCTTTCTCTCCACAGATGTAGCCAGGCCCGAGTTTTTCCAGCAATTTTTTTGTTTCTGATTTTCAGCATCCACATACTCTGTTTCTTTTTGATTAAATGGTCAGTCCTATTCAATTGTGAATTAGCTTGAAATCCTTTTCATAACCAAGACATTCATTTCCCTTCTTCATCACTGTAAGCCATTTTTATCCTTCTCCCACTGCTGCAAAACCACTTTCCAACTCCGACTTTTAGAACCAACTTTCTGCAGTTTCCAACTCACCTAAGATGAGATGTTCGCATTTTCTTGTCCCACTGATTTATAACTCCAATCACTCCTGACCTACAGCAGCTCCATGCCTCACAACATGTCAAACTCTCTGTCCATAGTCAGATCTTCCCAAAATCTCGCTCCCTTTGCAAACACCTCCAGGCTTTTGCTAATCTGTACTCCTTTGGCTATCATCCTTCCAATTCACTGTGAAGTCATCTGATGTCTAATTTCCACTCCATGTGGCCTTTCCCTGGCTCCACTTCAAGCAATGCTATTCCCGAGTCTGCTCCATGCGACTGTCTTGCTCCTCATCCTATCCAATGTAAAACTCTTATCGTCACCCGATGCAACCCTATTTTACCAGGCCTGCTTCATGTACATTCAATTAGACTGTGGCTAATTAACAGCTCATCTCCATTTGTTCCCATATTCCATGATTCCCTTGTTTAACAGAGTTCTACTGATTTGAGTCTTGAAATGGCTTAACTCAAAGTAACAAGCATGGGGCTGGATGAACACAGCAGGTCAAGCAGC